>JALJCO010007474.1:0-63247 GCA_023101725.1 Atherinomorus stipes
GGAGGCCAACAGTTCCCATGATTCATTGCGTCACTGGAACGGAAGTCGGTTTCCGTTTTCCGCTTTCGGTCGCCGACAGTGACAAACGTCAATAACGCAATCGTGAAAACTCCTAAATACTCCTATAACGTAAACTATGGCCAAATCTCGAAGATGGATACATGAATCGGCTTATTTGTCAAAAGAGGACGGTACAGAGCAAGTGCCTCATCCGTCTACTATGACGGAATGGGTGGATGATTTGAAGCAGTGGCCCGACATTAGCTACGTGGACATAGTAAATTACTTTATTTTCAGTGAGGGGTGTCGATGGCGAGGAACCTCCGTAACTATAAAAGCACCGAGGCATATAACTATCTACATAGTAAAAAAATAGGGGAAAATATTATGTAGAAAGGAAGGAGTGTTTACATTCTTAAAAGCTGAGGTGGAGCCAAGTCAGCGCACCAACAAATCGAAACATCTGGCGTGGGTAATGACAAGAGAGAATGTGATTGAAACCGTAGGCTGTTCCTGCATTGCAGGGTTGGGGGAAATCTTGTAGTCATGCTGCAGCAATCATCTGGAAGGTATGCTTTGTGATTAAAGTCAATGTATTTTCATACGTTGAATGTGCACATTCTGAAATAAATATTCCACCATGATCATAATTACGTGTTTCTTCTATTTTCACGTTTTGCATTATTAAGAGAGAACTTTGAGTTAGAAAAATATATTTATTGTTGCTTCAGGTCCAGCATGCAGTGGTTAGTGGAATGACAGGGATTGCGTGCACAGATGAGCAGCGCAGGTGGAACGAAGGGACCTCAAGAAATCTGCAGCCCAAGCGTCTGAGCCAGATCAACTTTAGGCACCACAAGGCAGATGATGAACTTGAGGGAAAGACATCTGTTAACAGTAAACTCCCAAACACCCCACAGTATCAGTCCCACAAAGACTTCAGAGAGAGTGTTGACAAATCCCAAACCAAACCACTGTTCCTGCTGAAGAACACACTACTGGCAAAATGTTACAATGCCACGCCATCTGCAGAACTTCAGAGCAGTAGAACGGACCAGAGCCCATGTGCAGCTGATCAACCACATCAAAATCATGATGAAGATCTGAACTGTGGAAAATGCAAGGCATTTTATGAGGCATACATACACATAAATGGTGAACAAGCTGCTAAACTAGAAATGAAGACTAGGGAACAGAGTGAATCTGGTTTATGGCACAGTTCAAGGAAAATCAGAATTACTGCCAGCTCAGCTAAGAAAGTACCTGTACGTGCAAGCACAAACAGGGACAAATTTTTGTGTGAGCACCTGTACCCCACCTTTCGTGGTAACTCAGCCACAAACTACGGGAAGGAAAAAGAAAAAACAGCCTGCAACGAACTTAAAGAGCAGGGAATAAACATCACCCACACTGGCACCGTTGTTAGTGTTGCAGAACCATGGCTATCAGCGAGTCCAGATGGGATCATAGACTCTTGTGAGCTTCTTGAAATCAAGTGCCCTGTCCCAAACAGTAACTATCAGTCACTCACTGATCAGTTATCACAGAAGTCCAGTGATGTCAAAGTGGTGGATGGACATATTAAACTGCAGAAAAATGGAAGCCAAGGATATTACATGCAGGTTCAACTTGGAATGTTTTGCACTGGTCTAAAGGGAGCTAGACTGTTGATCTGGACACCAGATGAGAGTGTTGTTCTTAATGTGCAGTTTGATGAAGTTTTTGTCAGGGAACAGGTGAAGAGGTTGAGAGCTTTCTACTTCTCAAGCATGCTGCCTCGAATTGTGGATGATGTTTTTGGGGGGCACCTTCAACTTGATAATGGATACAAAGAAATACTGAGAAAAGTGTAATGTCAAGTATAGGAAAACCAAATATGACTTACAACCACCATAATATACCACCAAAAGCTGTGGACTGTCAAGAAACTACAAAGCAATAGATTCATAAACTTATATGGTAACAAATAAATGAGCCTCTAAATATGTAGCAATAAAAGCATGAATTAACAGCAGCAAATAAAGTTAACTTATCTAAGTTTAAGGAAAAAAAAGAAAATGAATACAATTCATGGCAATGTTAGTTTATTGCACAAAAAGAAAATCACAAAGCACTTAATTGTTCAGAATTCATTGCTGAAATGCATTCTCAGTTTCCACTAAAACCGAGTTTGTGCACTTGAGTTAAAGCCATTTCATGTAAGTTGCTAATTTAAAATGTTTAGTTGAAAGTAAACAAATAAATGTAAGTTGCTGAAAAAAAAAAAATTACACCATTTATTCATTCATTTCCAGTCACCATTTAAGCAATCGTGTCATTACATGTAGAGCTTTTGTCTAAAAAGACTTGACTCTTATTCTCTTCTGTGATACACCTGCTTGGTTTTAAGCATGCCTACTGGTCACTAGTGATGCACAACATTGGATATATTAGATGCCGATATTTTAAAACTAATGTGGCCGATAACAGATATTGATACAGATATTAAAGCTGAAAAATAAATGTTGTAATATTCATACCTCAACTTGTGTTATGTATAACAAGTCAAACTTAATAACAGTTATTCAAACGAAACTAATAGGATACGTGCATAATATCCCAGAATAACTTGGATTTTCTTCTCCCTGAGAAGAAGAAAAAAAAAAACAACCCCAAAACAGGGGATATTTTGTTTTATTTATACAAATGACTGTGTATAAACTGTTCACACAGAACATCCTAAAAAACTGTCTTTAGAAGTTTTAACGTCTGTAAAAAAAAAAAAGAAGTTGTTGAAGAACAAGTAGTAGATTTTGATTTTTTTTTTAGACTTTAGAAACAGCGGGCTGATCAGTTAAAAATTGGTAAAATATTGGTGGGGTGGTCGATGTCCAATACTTAGTTTTAAGGCCGATATCGATGGGGGGCGATTATTTCGGGCATCCCTACTGATCACCATCACGAATGAGATCACCCCGCAGATTTACAAGAGCAGCACATATGCGCAGAATTTTGTCTACTTTTGGAACCAGAGTAATCGGCACAACTTGTGACAAGATTTTGAATACTTTTAATCTTCGGATAGCTCGCTCCACATGTATTCTTACATTTGCGATTCTTCTTGTGGAAGTGACCTGTTCCTCGCTAAGTTGAGCCCCTTTACTAGTAAATGAGGGTATAACTAAATTAATCTTTCTTTCAAACAAGATGTCTCTAATAGTAAAACCACGGTCAGCCATGACCTCATCACCTGGGCACAAGTATTCTAGGATCCCTGAGTCCATAGTAATAAACTTGTCACTACAGCGTCCACCATATGCTGCAGAGATGAACATTATTAATCCACATGGGGCTATGCTTACAAGGTACTTTATAGTATTATTTGAGTAGTAATGACTGTAAGACTCTCCCCTTGAATCGAGGTTCTTGGGCTTTTGTAAGAGGCTCTCGCTACAGTCCAAAATGCATGTTGTTTTGGGATATTTCTTTTTAAATGCGTCTGGCATAGTTGCCTGAATGGTTTCCCTCGGAAGCCACGGGATAAGGTCTCTTGTGACTTCCTCCATTTTGTCAACCCAGTAAGATATAATTTTACTTGCCATGCTCTCAGATATAAAAAAACGTCTGCTCAGATCACCAATCATTAGGTTTAATCTTAATTTCATCAGTGTGAGAAGTATTTGGTCACTCACTGCCATTTTAAAAGGACCTGCAAACATTTGGAGTGTGGAAATAAGAGTGTTCAGTGTTTTTAAAGGCAAACCAGTGTACAGTAAAGAATCAGAATCATTTTGAAGAATATCATGTGCCAAGTTGCACTGAGTCTCTTTATCATGAACCTCTTTGACCTCTTTGTAGTCACTCTGTTGCTTTGCATAGCTGTGATGTAGTAAAGTAGGGTCTTCCCACTGTGTCTGTATGGAGCGCCCTGGAGTCACTCTCTTGGTGTTGGACTCAGAGGGGGAAGAGTCCAGACTGCAATCTAGGTAAACGGAGGAAAACAAATGAGGTCTATGCTCTTCTATTTTGGTAACAAATGGCGAAGTAGCAGATGTTATCTTCACTGCTACTGCCACTGTCAAAGTTAAAACTTACGGGGCTCCTGTGTTGTGGAGGATTCCATCCCATCAAACTGAGTCTCACTGCTTATGTGAGAGAAGTGGTCCGCACTGCAATCTATGTAAACAACGGAAGAAAACACAAACAAAACAAAAAACGTAAACATCTCTTGGCACTGTAATGGAAACACTTGAGCAGCTAATGCAGCAGGGTAAGTATAGAAGTAAAATGCAGTAGTTCGTTACTCATCGGTCTTGCTTGAACGCTAACGTTAACTAGCTTTAAAACGTTACCTAGGTTTATGATAACAGTATTTTCATCCACTAGAAGTGCTAAAAAAAAATGAAATTATTGAAACAGTGCAATATAAAATTCCCACAGGAGCTAAATAGCATGAAAAATTAGGCTACTTACGAGGCTCTGCGTGTTGAACTTTGTCAGTGGAAGTGGAAGCAGTTATATCCTGGCGCCTAGTTAACTTTCGCCTCTTCTTGGCTGGTGGTCGTTCGTAGCCCAAGTATAATTCTGGATCTGGATGCAGCTCCGTAGGTTTACGATCAACGAAATGATAGGAGCACACGTAAACCCTCTTGGGTGGATTTTTTAACTTCAGCGCTGCTAGCCATTGCCTTGATTTTACCTCGTCTCTCGGCATTGAATGCAGCGAGTAGGGGGCTGGACATCCGCAAGTTCTGCGAGTGACTTTATGATCGTAACAGGCTCCATTCATAAAATCTTTAAGTTTTCGGGAGTTGTGTATGCACCCAACAACGGCACACGTTGTCCCCGATGGCATTTTGTAAAGATAAAAATCCAAACTGCACTTCTAAAACGCACTGCTACAGACGGCTACGCTTGCTAGTGTCCAAGAGACCGGAAGTGAAAAACCGAGCTTCCGGATGAACTAGGGGTCATGGCGACACCCTACGTCATTCACCGGAAAGTGGTGAATAGGATAAGAAGTATTATTTAGTGAATTCGGGTTACCACTGAATCTAGCACCATATAATCTGAAAATCTGCTTCTTTTGAAGAGAAAGTGCTAATTTCATTTTTTAATATGGCGTGAGAAACAATTTAGTTGTTTAGAAAATTTACATAAATTTGACAGATTAATGGTCTAATGTGTTTGACAGAGATTGTTCTTATTTGCAGTGGTTCTCAGATTGCAGTAATTATGGTTTATCATTCAGAAATCACCTTGCCTTTTGTTTTTGGCTCCATTATGATTCATTTTGTGGTTAGTGCATTTCACTTAAATGCTTTTTATATTATGCTTCAAGAAAGGGAGACAGACTTGATTATATTTTATGTCAAAAGTACATTACATTAGCTATTCATACAGATATTTCTTATTTCACATTAAGTAAGTTATTAGTCTTGGAGACTGGCACATTACTTTTTTGTATTATTTCTCAATATTGGCACTGTTCTTTTAAAAAGCACCTTTAAAAGGCAGATTTTATATGCAGCAGATCCATAATGCAGCTTTTATGTGTCTTTCATTTTAAGAAAAGGTTGATATTGAATGACTCCTTTTTTGTGTACTGCATTTACATTTTGTTGGAGATAATCAATAGACTAATTGCTTAATCAAAAAAGTAATTACTAAGTGCAGCTCTAGTCTGGATAGCTTTTTCCCCTCTTGCATTTACTCAGGTTCATTTGGCTAAATTTTAAATTACTTTGATGATCTGCAACATTAAAGGGAAGGTTCAGGATTTTTGACACAGGGCCTCATTTACAAGTGAGCCAGGATACTACTTATCACTGAAGACAGTTTCAACATATTCCATTCTGTTATTCTAGTTCTAGGAGGTTGCTGATGCTAATGCTAGTGTGAGTCAATGGGAATCTGCTAGCCTGTCATTAAAACCAATAGTATCCACTCCACAGAACATCCAAGGCAAATCAGCAAGCCTGTCTGTGTAAATGCTGTGTTAAACTAATAAACTCAAGTGTTAAATAAGTAAAACTAGCCTTGTATGACAAAATTAGCATTACACATTGAGGAATTTTTTTTTTTTTTTTTTAAGGATTTTTTGGGCACTAGTGGCCTTTATATGACAGTGTGTAGTGACAGGAAAGGGGCGGAGAGAGTGGGGAGTGACATGCAGCAAAGGGACCTGGACCGGGAATCGAACCAGGGCCGACTGCGCTGAGAAGCTGTGGCCTCTGTTCATGGGGCGGCATCTCAACCAACTGAGCTAATCACCGCCCCTAAGGAAAAGGTTTTTTACCAGCTTCATCACCAGCTTGTCAGTGTATTCCGGTTCATAGAGACATGGTGACAGTTAGTTTGATGAAAAAAGTTAGAAATCTTCTTCAAAATCTGACATATCCTCATGCTTTTCAGATGTGGCCGTAGTTTTGACTGTATATTTGTGTAAACAAATTCCTTCATGCACGTAGTAGCAGATGACATCACTCCACTGCCAAATACAGGAAGTAAAACTTTGTAAAGTTTCTCAGCAGCAACAATCATGCAATGAAATGCAGGTTAGTTTTATTTGTAACATTTTTCTATTAACATGGTATTTACACAGATAGTCTTAAGTTATAAATAATTTGCCTCGGATGTTCTTTGGAGAGGTTAAGTATGTTTTTAATGACAGGCTAGCAGATTCCTATTAACTCACACTAGCATTAGCACTGGTGACCTCCTTGAACTAGAATAAAGGCATGAAATATGTTGAAACTGTCTCCAGTGGTAAGTAGTATCCTGGCTCACTCGAAAATGAGGCCATATGTCAAAAATCCTGAAAAAAAAAAGGGGGGGGGGGGGGGGGGGGGGGAAAGGGGGGGGGGGGGGGGGGGGGGGGGGACTGGGGGGGGTGGCGGGGGCGGAGGGGGGGAAGAGCGGGTATGGGGGGGATTGGACGAATGGGAAGACAGGGGGGGGTGGTGTAGAAGGTGGTAGGCGACGAGTGAGGGGGGGGGGGGCGTGGGGCGGAAGAAGAAAACACAAGGATGGGGGGGGGGGGGGGGCCTACGCGGAGGGCAAAGGACTAAAGGGTCGGAAAATGTCGGGGTGTTAGGGGTTGAGGTACAATGGATAAAGGACGGGGGGGTGTGAAGGGGGAGGGGGGGGGGAGGGCAAATTCAAAAAAAAAAAAAAAGAAAAAAAAAAAAAAAAACAAAAAAAAAAAAAAAAAAAAAAAAAAAAAGAAGAAAAAAAAAAAAAAAAGAAAAAAAAAAAAAAAAAAAAAAAAAAGGAAAAAAAGAAAAAAAGAAAAAAAAAAAAAAAAAAAAAAAAAAAAAAAAAAGAGAAAAAAAAAAAAAAAAAAAAAAAAAAGAAAAAAAAATAAAAAAAAAAAAAAAAAGGAAAACAAAAGAAAAAAAAAAAAATAAAAAAAAAAAAAAAAAAAAAAAAAAAAAAAAAAAAAAAAAAAAAAAAAGAAAAAAAAAAAAAAAAAAAAAAAAAAAAAAAAAAAAAACTTCTCCTTTAAAGTGTAACAAATGTCCAAAACAATATCTATAAAGGGGTAAATACTTTTGGACAGCACTGCATACAGTAGTAATGACCAGCCAGTCTAAATTTGGGTGAAAAACAGTCCTAGGTGGGAATTACTGGACAATTTCCCACCATTTTGCTTTGAAGACATCATCATCATCATCCACCGGACTCATGATGAAGCCAGTGGGAGCAGAACAAAGGCAAAAACCCTCTTTTCAGAAATACTTAGAAATAACAAGACTGTTTTTCATGCAGTGTTGTGTGTGTGACTCACTTGGCCACGGCGGTGAAGGCCAGCTCCACATTCAGCCCAGATTTGGCACTTGTTTCCATGAAGGGCACTCCAAACTCCTGCACAGAGAAATACCTGCTCTCAGCTGAATGAAGGAATGGATTCGACATCTTTGTGAGGAAAAATAACACTAAAAGCTGAGGGAGATGAGGAACTCAGGGTTGCTCATCAATACCAATAATTCAACAATATTTTTATATGTGCCCCAGCAATTACAGTCCTATAGACATAATCATACACGCTAATTAAGATGAGGTGGTGGAAATTTGGAGCTATGTAGATGCATGTATCAGTGCAGCATGCCAGCGATAGTAAAGATTGTGTGTGTATATAACGGAAAACTCACCTTTGCCAGTCTCTCCCCCTCCTCACGCTTCACCACTCTGTCATGTGTGGAGTCAGCCTGGAACAACATGGACACAATGTAGAATCAGAAACAGTTGCTCATCCCAAGTCCTGTAGCGCAGTCTGGATTGTGGTCATTCTAGGAGGCGTCATATGCTGCTGCAACCAAAGCATGCTGCATGCAACAGAACAGCTCTGCAATGAATGGAACTGGGTTTTAAACTTACCTGCATGTAATCTAGATACTTAAATGTTTAGATCCCCTCCTATTGAAGAAAATGCTAAATTAACTGTAGTTATTTAAAAGGATACTGTGTAACTTTTGGCCAGTAGAGGCACCAAATCTATATTTTCCTACAGGACACACAACTGCCACAAAACTAAACAGTCTCTATCTGTGTTTTGGAATACTGTTTCCAGACCACTTTGACCAGCTGATTTGAAGTCATCGAGGAATAAAGCAAAGCGCTCCAGGTCACATGATCTGTGACCATCAGAAATAGGAGGAGGGCAGCCCCCTTTGGAGCAACGGCGTGCATCAAGTGCTGTATATTGACCCCAGAAATGATCTATTATTACTTACATTAATAATCAATATTATAATATATTAGGATATTTGGCTAATATTTGGGTCAAAAGTTACACAGTATCCCTTTAAATAACAGGAAACTAAAAAAAAATAAATAATAGATGAGAATTTACTAAATGATGATTTAGTAAAATAAGATATTGAGGGTAACAACCACATTTTAGCTCATGAGCCCCCACCATGCTTTTTTGCTTGTTTTATTTTTTGCTTATATGGTTTTAATATTTCTGTTGACCCACAACAGTCTTTGTCTTTGTCATTACTGAAGTCATGCACATCTGGATTAATCAATTTGTCCAGTAATGAGAGACAGGAAACAAAGTAGCTGGCTTACATTCAGGAAGTAGTAGTTGTGCATATAGCCCGTTCAAAATCAATGTCATGATTTTCATAAAGTTTTTATTTATTATAACTTGGTCAAATTCAACTTATTTAACTGACAGCTATTTTTTTCCATCTTTAATGAGAGGGATGTAAACATTTGAGCATGTCATGTAATTCCCATCTGTCTAAATGATCCAGGTTGCCTTTGCATTATTTCATTAAAATGTCAGAGAAAATTAGTGTTATTCGCAAAATTTTGTGTGCTTTGACACATAATACTAATTTAAGTGTATCAACTAAAGTTTAGCATGGTTTGGATTCAAAATGTTATTAGATATTAGCTTTTTTACTTTTTGATATCAGATATTGAACAACTCTTGATTTCCAATATCTGATATCAACGGATACCATGCAGTTAGCTGTGAGATTGTATATCTCATAATTTGAGAAATACAACATTCTGCTCTGAGAGAAAAGATCCCAAAATACTCCAGAGGAGTTCATTGTGGACATCTGGCTGACATATATCAGCCAATATACTGCTATTACTAGTAATAAATTTTATTTAACAATCCCAAGGTTTTACAAGGCTAAAAAAAACCAAACAAAAATCAAAACTAGCAGGTATTAAGCAACATGTGGCTCACGACAACTTGGTAACTTAACCAACAACTTAAAAGCAGACATATTATAAGTAGAGGTGTCAAAAATTGGGTAGAAGTAGAAAGTAGAAACCCTGTCCGGCAGTTTTTCCAACCAATCACTGAACCAGCTGGGTTTAATTAGCTCCTTTCCCAGGTAGATGAGCTCGTTAGTGAAAACAGCTGTTCTAAACGTACTGGCAGATCCAAAAACATGGCAGGATTTGTACTTGAAAACTACTTTTACTTCTACTTTTGACACCTCTGATTATAAGCAGCTTCAAAGCAAATCAGTCTGTAGCAGCAGCAGTTGCACCGTAGTCACATGACTCTGAAAGGAATGCTGGGATATGAAGTTCTTCCACAATGCTGGACCGCTGGTAATGGAACAAGATCTTGTGAGATTTCGTGAGTAAAAAATATCGGTCTGATACCGATATTTTCCGATATCTTATTTTAACATTGATATTGACTGATAATATCGGTATGCCGATAATATTGGACATCCCTAGTTCGGACGTTTGATCCGTATGGAACTGCTGCTTTGAGAGGCCGGAAACACAAGCGCCTTAACCCTGAAAATGCTACCGTTTGCAGCCCACGCACATTTTCCCGGAATGAGTGACTCCACAGCCCCATGTCTTCTTGAAGGTGCCATGACATCAAATTTCACTTTTCTGGGGTTTTGGGTGTATAATATGATCTGTTGTGCACTGATGAAGCCATGTGAATGTCCAGAGTGAGAATCAAAGTTCCTGTTTATGGTCTGTCAGCTTTTTTCTTTCTTCAAAAAGGGTTGAATTAAACAGCAGCTTATCATTACACGGAATTCATTTGCTCCAACTAGAGCACTCTATCAAGCAAACAGCCCCCCCCCCCCACATGAACTAGTTTTTACTGCTGTCATCACTCCTTTAACCGCATGTTCAAACCCGTCTGTACCCTAAATCTGTATCAAAAAAATCCCAAAAGCCACACAAATGTCTCCTTTTATGTTTTTTGCCATCATCTTCTTCATAAGTTTGTATGAGCACACACGTTTCTGAGCATGCTCCATGCTGTATTCTCCGTTTACAGCGCACCTTTCAGGCCAGGTATATGCAGCGCAGCATTGTGCTGCAGGTGATATTCTTCTGGTTTGATAAGCCATCCCTCACGTTTGAATGCGAGTACCTACTCAAATTCAGAGTACGACTGAATGACATATGGAGTAATACTGATGGGAAACACGTCATCCTGGTTGTATGAATATGATGTACCGTGGCAGGGAGGTTGTCAGGGGTTGCTGTATTGGCCGAAGCCACAATGAGGGTGCGAGGGCCTTCATCACCACTTACACCTGTTAAACTGGTTCTTGCTAGAAGCTACTCTGTGATTCAATGCTTGATTCAAATCATTTTAGTACTTCAATATACTGAATTAAAAAACGGAAAGTGTAAAAGTACTGTGCCAGAGATTAGCTAACAATAGAAAGTTTCAGATTACACTGCATGGCAATTTATTTGTTCTGCTGATTAAGGCCAGCACCAGCAAACATTCAATGGACATGTTATTAGCAGTGAAATTCGATGGTTATATGGTTTGACTTGACTTCATTATCCAATTCTATCAACACTTTTTTTTTTTTTTACCAGTTCCTAAACCAAAATGCTGCTTTTTAATGTGTCATGTAAGATGTCTCACTCACCTCACTAAACTGGACCATCTTTTTTTTAAAAAACATTTTTTACATGATGCTTGTTCCAAACAAAAAAACAGGCTTTTTGCCTCCAGATCTGATTTACTTTAATAAGTTGTTTTTACTGAATGATTGTGCATCTCATTTTCAGATTCTGAGGCTTTCCATTTCTTCATTTGATGAACTCATTGGTGTTTAGCTCCTACGAATGCATAAAAATGTGTACATGAAAGCAAATAAATGCCAGAACACTCCACAGGGCTCGATGGGGCTGTTCAATGGGTTCTGCCTTCTCTGCAGCTTCGTCAGCGAGTCATTTGATCTATTAATACAAACGTTACATACTAATTAGTTTGTTTTAATATAGCTTGTGTTTGAGCTTGACGGAGCCCAGCGTGATGCTTGGAAAACATTTCAACATGTGACATTTGTGCATTCTCTCTGTCACACATAATAAAGAACTCTATCCATGCTTCCAGTCACATCCATCCATCTGTCCATATACCCCAGCTCCCACAACACTTCCTTCCTTGACCCTTCTCTCCCACCCTCTGAGTCCATCTGTCCGTCCATCCATTCCCAGCGCTTGGCAACAACAGCTCACCTTGTTGCCCAGCAGCATGACGACCACATCTTGCTGGGCATATTCATGAATCTCTGTCAGCCATGCCTGTGGACAGAAAAGGGAAAAAAAAGAGTGAGGAGAAGAAAAGAAATGAAAAACAGGAAAAAAGAAAGAAAGGAAGACATCACGATGACAGCAGTGAAGCAGGGAATAAAGGCTGGTCATAGATGGATGGATCCATGAAAAAGGAGAATGAATCTGGCTTCTCGTTCACTGATGTAGTCCCTTAGATCTTTCTATTCTCACCCATTTCTGCTTTTTCTGGCATCCATCCATCCATCCATCCATATCATCATCATCATCATCATCTTCATCATCATCATCCATATCATCATCATCCATCAGTCCATCCCCCTCCTTCTCATAATTTCATCCATCCATCATCATCATCATCCGTCCATATCATCCATCCATCCATCCATCCATCCATCCATCCATCCATCCATCCATCCCCTTATCATCATCTCCATCCATCCATCCATCCATCCATCCATCCATCCATCCATATCATCATCATTATTATTCATCCATCCATCCACATCCACCTCCTTCTCATCATTTCATCATCCGTCCATACCATCCATTATCCATCCTCCTCCTCCTCATCATCATCCATCCGTCCATATCACCATCCATCCATCCATCATCATCATCATCATCCATCCATCTCTTTCCAGTTGTCTTTATTTTTTTTTCCTCCAGTTCATACATATTGATTGTATAGAGATCCATTGATTTACACGTTCTACACCTTTCAGTGATGCTGATAGAACTAGTTTTCTTGGTGGAAGGATATGAGTTCATGTTAAAAGTCACAGGCGGGTTTTGGAGGTTATTTCTCTACTGTTGTTATTTTCGTCTGGATGTGAAATGAAATGTGTCCTGGGGAGCTATTCCTTCTTGGTGTGCTGAAACAACCATTTACAAATTTCTAAACAAGCCTAGATTTGTTTAGAAAGCTCATACTGGGGTCACTCACACACAGAAGTTTCAGCAGAAACAAACATTCTAGTTTGTTTCCCAAAGACTAAGCTTGCATTCAGCCCCTTAAAGGCCCACTGACCAGTGACGTCAATGAGAAGCAGTCACAGTCTATGAAGCATACAGATAAGAGAGAAGCAGAGGATAACAACAGAAATAGCTGCACCATCTCTAAATGTGATCGGTCCAGTGAGTCCTTCAGCTAATGCATCATAATTATATTCACAAACAAACAAACAGATAAAAGCACTTGGCAACATTCCAACGCACCAATCACAGCTAATGCAACACTTGGTGTTTTTAACTTCATGTTGCAAATGATTTGACATGGTTTCATCTGCATATTCACACCCTTATACAGCACTTCTCGTTATTTAAAAAATACACTTCAATCTCTAAAATCACAAACTAAGAAAGGCCTAGTGCCTTACCCAAAGACACTTTGATTCAGTTGTGGTTGAAAGTTTACATACCCTCCCATTAAAGGCGAGAAAAAAAATCAGCCGCCATTGAAATAAATTGAAATTGACCAAAATAATAACAAATGAACACTATATAAAAAATTATGACATTGATTTTGAATCGTGGTTCAACAGAAATATTAAAAACAAACAAACAAAAAATACAGCACAAAAACAAGGATGATGGGCCTCCAAAACTAAAATGTTGAGCAAAACTGAGACAATCACTGCGATCAGGTGCTTTCTGAAACGTCCAATCAGACTTCTGCAGCTGTTGATAGGTTTTGTGTTCATGAGCAAGGTGTTCTAACTTATCTGTTTTTGGGTTTTTTTTCTTATTATTTTTAAAACTGCAAATTAAAAGTCAATATCTTGATTTAATGAAGCATAATTCAGTTAATTTTCATTTATTATAACTTTTTTGAGTTTCTTGTTATTTCAAATACTATTGTGAATTTAGCTTTCTCTTTAATGGGAGTGTACGTAAACTTTTAAGAGCAACTGCACGTGTAAAAGTTGAGAATCAAACCAACAAGTTTCTGATTTGAAAACAACCACTTTCCACCTGAGTCATAACTTTAAAGGAGTGATGACATAGCAGTTAAAAACTAGTTTATAGTTTGTACCTCTTCTCAGCGTAGTTCTGCGTGTGTTTGTATGATCTGAGGATATTTAAGCCACCTGCAGGTCCTCCTGTAGGGGATTGCTTGTTTTGTTTTCCAACAGAGACCTTGGTTGTTTAGGGATCGCGGTACAGATGTACCAGTGAACTGTGTAAGTGGATTCATGTTTTCTCTTCTCTCTCTCTTCCTCTTCCTTACTCCTCTCTCTCTGTTTCACTTTCTATCATTATCTCTGTTAACTTTCATTTCTCCCTTGTCAGGCCCAGCAGTATTAAATGGAATGGTGTAATAGACAAATGTTTAAATAAAGAAATAAAATGAATAAACATGATATCAAGTGGAGCCTTATGTTCATAAAGCTCCGCTTGATAAAGCAAAACTGTTCAACAGAATAAAGCAATCAGATTTCCATTCTGCTTGCTTCGATGCTGGACAGGACAAGTAAAAAAAAATAAAAAATAAAAATAAAAAATAAATAAATAAATAAATAAAAACTAGTTTATGTTGTTGGCATTACTGCATATGTAAATACTCCAAAGAAAAAAACGGCATTTTTTACTTGTTTTGAAACGCCAGACCTCACTTCCTCAGTAATACAGTTGGGTCTGGTGATGATATGGAGCTTTACCCGGAGACCACGTTGACTTCATTTTTATTGGCTACACCTTATTTGGCTATGACCTTATTTGGAGAATCTAGGTCAAGCTGCGGTCGGAGTTTGCTAAAGGCTAACTGCTAGCAACATGGCTCACTTCAGACAGTGTGAGCTACGTTTATCAGACAAGACAGCATTTAGAAAATAAATAAACTTACAGGTAATGACAAGGTTGTGGCCCCCTCCCTCAGTGTTGCTGCAAAAGTTTTCTTTTAAATCCATTTGTTTGAGAATCCATACCTGACTGCACAGAAGTTACTACTAGCTCCATACAGGAAGCTGAATCAGACAGGGAGGGGAGGGGGGGAGCGGACGGTGTATAAACCATTAGGAGAGAGAGAAGGGGGGCGCTGTTTACTTGATAATGTGCTCTTATTGGAGCAATTAAATTACGTAGAATGATAGAATTACGTAGAATGATAGCCTGCTGTCTGATTCAACTGTTTCTGAGCAGAGAGACAAAGCTGACAGACCATAAACAGGAACTTTGATTCTCACTCTGGACATTCACATGGCCTCATCAGTGCACAACAGATCATATTATACACCCAAAACCCCAGAAAAGTGAAATTTGATGTCATGGCACCTTTAACTAAAAAATTTCAAACAAGGCTCTAAAGCCGGGAAGAAGTTCAGTCTGGAGGGTAAAAATAAAAACATATAAAAACATTCAACTCTTAGTGATACTTCCCTGCAGTGAACAAGAAGAGCAACGAGGCCGTAACATGATCTCTGGATGGAGACATTGACTGTTCGTCTCTCTGTCTGTTTACAAAATAACTCAAAAGTACTGAAAAGGTTTTGATGAAATTTTCAGGGAATGCTGATCTACCTGGAAGAACTGATCAAATTTTGGAGTTGATCCGGATCACCGTTTGGATCCAATAATCTTTGGAGGATTCTTTGTCATTTTGTGATATGGCCACCTGGCGGAGCAGCATGCCAGTGATTTCTACTCGCCATTTAAAATAGAGCTGTCCCAAACGATTATTTTCAGAATCGATTCGTATTTCGATTATTTTTTCTATGTATCGACGCATCTAACAATTTGGAAATTTTAAATTTATTCATCTAATGATTTTTTTTATCGCTTGATTAATATAATAATGAATTTAACCAGAACAAAACAAAAAATACTAAATACTAAATACTGTGTAAATACTAAAAATCTCGTGCAGATTCAACTGAGTTTCACAGAAGCCTTTTCTCTCCTCAACTGCAATTCGTGTCACTTTATTATTATTTTCAAGATGCTGTCACTCAGCTCTTCTGACATCTTGGGGGTGCATGGTGATGCTGTGTTTCTTTTAGGGGAAATATTCTTCCATATTTATTTGCTTATTTTTCCTGAAAAAGAGACACAATGCACATTAGTAAAATATAATATAAAAATGTCCATGTCACTGTATATGTCTAACTAAGATATGTCTAGTGACTTAAAAAGTAATTATCTGACTTATAAAGTAATTATCTGTCATTTTTTTCCTCTTTGAATCTCACAGTATTTGTTTTAGAAATAGAGATTAACTGACAAGGGTATCTGCAGTTTCTCTTATCTTTGCTAATCACCATAACGATCACACTCACAATGTAAGCAAGTTCACATGAGCAGCAACATAACGGCGTGCAGCATTAGTTCAGTCCTTTCTGCATAACATCAGTCATGGAAGCAAACATAAGGATTTAAAGGGCAGAATCACTGTAAAGCTCCGTTCAAACCCTACAGTAAATACGGATACGGACGCTTTCATCCGTATCCGGAGGTAAGAAGCTTTAAATGATGCTCGTTGTTAACGTGAGATGCGGTACCTTCAACCTGGCGATGAAGCCGCTGGTGATTGAGAAGTAAAAGATGTTTGTGATTAGTGAGTGACTAACCACACCATCATTAACACGTTCCATGTTCATGTTTGAACGATGTGTTTAGAAGAAAATTAAACTACTTAAGGAGCAGCAAAAGCGCTGCTGGGAGTTTACGTTTCAGTGCTCGTTCATTGCAGTCGTGCTGCTGTGAAACGATATTTTCATTCTGCAGAGCTGCAGAGTACGATGGCATGTGGTTCCTTGGTAAATAATCCCACACATTTGAAGTAAGTGCTCGTGGACGTGGTGGGTTACTTGCACTTGTTGATGCTGTTCTATCAGATTCTGAATTGTGCATGCGCTCAGTTTCACTCTCTCTGCACATCACCATCTCTGCTGTTGTTTCTGGCTGCTCTGCTAACCGCGACAACGCTGTTTCCGGTTTCACTTCCAAATAAGAGCATTCAACTGTTTTTGTTGTCATTTTTCTGATGTGTTGATGTACGTCATGTAAATCGACATATTTACTGAATTGATTACGTTGACTCATCGACGCGTCGGGGACAGCCCTAATTTAAAACTACACTATGCTCAAGCCCATTTGCTCAACTCCGCCTAGATTTTATGAAAAGGAAGTTTTGCTGGGATTATTTCCAGCATGTGACCACACTAACTGAGGTACATTTGCATCAACGACGCCGCTTGAGCTGCTCCCGGGAATTTGAAGGTCTAGTTTGTTAATCTGTCAATGCTATATATGGGTTTCAATTCTGTTGTTAATTGAAAGTTTTTATAGGGTTTACAAACGATCATTCATCATTTCAGACTGAAGGAAAGCATCAGATTACAATTAAATTTGCAAAGCCTCTCTGATGTTAATGTTATTTAAAAAGCACATTTTAACAACCGCTAGGGTTTACTAAAGTGCTGTACAAGGGTTAGACAGAAGTTTGAGCAATACCACACAAACATAAAAGATACATAAAAACAATAAAAACAGAGATACAAAAGATAAAAAAGGGAAAGGGGGAGAAGGAAAATAAAAAACAGTTGATTGGTCATCCTATGCTTCACCAAATGTGAATGTAAATGAATGTATTTCACTGGCAATTTGAACAATGCTAGATCGGGAGCGGTCCTGATCTGACAAGCGAGGGTATTCCAGAGCCGAGGGGCTGCCACTGCAAACGCCCTATCACCTCTAGCTTTCAATCTGGATCTTGGAACCACAAGGAATGTATCAGACCCTGACCGTAAAGGCACACAACGTAACCTTTGGACCTTAAAAATATGCATTTCTGATTCGTTTTGATGCCACACCAACATTCATTATGTACATTTTCAAGCCATGACTGCCCAGAGGCGCTCCGGGGCTCAGAAAATTCACTATGTAAGTTTCCCATCTAGGACATGGCTGTGGCGTTGCAGCTGACTATTGGTTGTGCACTGCGTGACTTACTAGCAAATGGATATGAGCCAGATATGACCACAGCGGGTGTTTTGAACACGCATCATGCCGGATTTGGTAAAGAAACACAAAGTAACATTATCGGAGGAAGAGAGTAAAAGAAAGAGAGGAAGAGACAGAACAAGAGTCAAGATAAGACTGTCTTTTACAGGCTGGAGTGAATCACAGTACAGGTACGATGAAAATGGACGCTAGTTTAGCCGCCGATAGGGGGCGTCACTGAGAAAACTGCTAAAAGTTCCGTTGTGTGTCTTTA
Source organism: Atherinomorus stipes (assembly GCA_023101725.1). NCBI lineage: Eukaryota > Metazoa > Chordata > Actinopteri > Atheriniformes > Atherinidae > Atherinomorus > Atherinomorus stipes. The sequence continues at coordinate 18,236 of JALJCO010007474.1, forward strand.
AAGACCTTAGTGGTCTGTAAAGCTGAATAAAATTTGCTAAATAACGAGGGGCCAGACCATTTAGATCACTGATGATGGATGTGATTGTTAAAGGGGTGTTCCAATTTTTAGGGGTTGACTTTCAGCCCTACCCATCATAGCTTTGTTTTTACTGGCAAGGACCAAAGGGAAGGAGGAAGGGGTAAAAAAGAGAAATGAGATTGGGCCTTAGTCTAACTGGGATATAATAACTTTGGGTATAATTACTTTGGGTTACTCTCATGTGTTGATAAAGCGCTGTAAAAGAAACATATGGTTTATATTAAGTATTAAAATTGGGTTTTGTCAAAGAGGAAAAGTGTTTGAAAAACTTTGGGCTTGTCTCTGTCTAACTTTGCCTTCTTTGGGCCGAGTGGAGGGCTAGAGATGACTCCATCAGGTTGAACACATTACAAATTATTACAGTGAGGAATCACAGCTGATGCCAAACTTGACCAAAGAGCTGAGAAATCCTCCAAACCCCCAGAAGTACCTGTCATACTCACATTTATGAAGCTTTTCTCCAAAAATCGACCAGTTTTTATCTTTTCCTCTCAAACCTGAGGGACCAGGCTGTTTCCTGAACTATAAAACTGAGCTGTTTCAGATCTCCGCTAGTTTCAAATACAAACGTTTTGAGGGCATTTCCCATAGGACTTCTGAACATGGTATTTGATACTAATAGGACTTTATATTCTCTCAACAGCTATGAAAGTTGAGGAGCCTAAAAGGAAAAATCAAATTAAACAGAGAGCTGAGCAGTAAGCTGTTCATATGTTCAGCATCAATGAGCAAACACTGATGCTAAGTAGAGAATGGAGGAAAATAGACAGGATTTCACTACTATTGAATAAGACAGGAAGAAAAGGTCACACACACACACACATTTCCACCTGCCTTGTTCCACGGCTCTGTGTGAATCATCAAAAGAAGACCACTCAGATCAGCAGTAATCCCTCCCCTCGTCTGCAGGTTTACAGTATCCCCAGAGCTTTACATCACTTCATTACACTGAGATTAATGTACCGAGCTCTCACCTTGCAGCTCCGACTCCCAACCACATACAAACCTGCCAATTACTCACACAGCCTTGAAAGATCTCAGCAAGCTTGTGGGTGGATTAGAGAGGGGGAAGCGAGGGAAGGAACACAGTTTCTAGGCTGAAAGTGATCAAACTTCAAAGGCTGCGTTGTCGACATTCGGCGTTAAAATTCATACAGTATGTGGAAGCACGCCAGGAGGACACGTGTAAAGCTTGGTTTACATGTGAAATTTTGTGACTTGCAATCAGATTTAAAGACTTGGTACAGCTCTCAGTTTGACACTTTGACTTTGGGTGCAAGCACAACTTTTTCTGCAAAGACCGGCTGATGAGGAAGAGTTACGAGGTGACGATGCTGGATGATGGATTTCAAGCCTTGCCAAGGATGCAAGGATGTTTAAAATGTTAGCGCTATCCAGGGCTACATGAGAAAAACATGCGGTGTGATGGGCATTAAACATTTTGACGTGCTTTAAAAATTAATGGTTCGATAAAAATGCTAATCTCAGGTGTCTTAAGAAAGGCTACATTCTACTTTTTCACCTGTCACCCAAGGAGGTGAATCAGTTCAAAGGATTTGCTAAATCAATGTTGAATTGCATGCATCGATTAATCAATATTTTTACCCACCCTTGAAATCAATCAGGTACCATCCTATAAATATCTAGGGGTCATATTTGACCAGCTACTGTCTTAGAAAGATCACATCAAAGCATCTGTAAAAAAAACAACCAAAAAACAAAAAGTCTAAACAAAGAGCTACTTCGTCTGTACTTCAGTCTTTTGGGGCGAGTAAGCAAATCCTTCTGCTGTTGTACACCTCTGCCGTCATGTCCGTCCTACAGTACTGTAATTCCACTCGGTGCAAAAGTTTACTAGCAGCAAACAGATAAAAACTATAACTAAAAACATGCTCCAAGATTAATCAAACAACCTTTACACCAACTCTATGAAATATGTTATCAGAAAAATATGCTGAGACTGGCCGAAAACATAACATCCAACCCAAACCATGTAGCAAACACAGTCTGAGCTCCTACCTCCCAGAAGATGATACCGGCTCCCAAAGTTCAGTAAAGTTAGACTGAAATATTCTTTGATTCATCAGTCAATTTTAAACTAAACTTGGAGCTTGAGGAAGCCTGGGGAAGCCTGAAGCCTTGAGGAAGTCCATCTTGGGTGGTGTGTGAGCTTTCAGGAGGGTGAGGAGGTGACGGGATGATGGAAAGGATTTCATGTGTGCACTGTTTGCTTGTTGTCCTGTGTAAAACTACTGTTTAGTGTTCTTTGTTGTTGGTTGTTCTTTGTAAACATTTGGTTGATGGTGATGCAAAGCAAATTTCAGGCATGTCTGACCGTAACAGTATCGTATCACATGGTATTGTGTTGTATAGTATTGTATTGTATTGTATCATATTGTGCCTTATCATATCATATCATATCACACGGTATTTTATTGTATTTATTGTATCTCAAGGTATTGTATTGTATTGTATTGTATCATTTCACATGGTATTGTATCGTATTGTACTGTATCGTATCATATGGTATCGTATTGTATTTATTGTATCACATGGTACTGCATCGTATTCTATCGTATTGTACTACATTACATTGTATTGTATCCTATCACATGTCATTGTTTCGTATTGCATTGTACTGTATCATATTATATTGTATTGTATTCTATCACATGGTATTGTATCATATTGCATTGTATCATATTGTATTGTATTGTATAAATCGTATCACATGGTATCGTATTGTATCATATTATATTGTACTGTATTGTATCACATGGTATTGTAACATATTGCATTGTATTGTGTCGTATTGTACTGAATCGTACATCACATGGTATCTATTGTATTCTACTGAATCATATTGTGTCGTATCGTATCACTGGTATCTTATTGTATCACTGAAGTACTTTTGTGTTGTACTTCAGAATATGTCCCCACAGCAGACTTGTTAACAAGCTCCTGCAACAAGCTGATGAAGCCAACTCACACCAGAGCAAAGATATATTTTGTGACCATCATCCTTCATAGAAGAAATCATCCAGAACCCCAATCTGATCTCAAAAGTAAGACTCCTCATGATAACTGCTAATATCAAACACATGAAGCTTCAAAGCTGATGATCATAGAGATGTTGAGGTAGAAATGGGCAACGAGTGGCTGACTGTAACCCTCAGAGCTGCGTTGCTGCAGCTGCAGCTGAGTTTTGGAATCAGGAAGGCTTATTACATGCTTGAAAATGAGAGCCGGCTATTGTTGAGACTGCTGAATCTGAATAGGAAGCACTCGATGCTGAGCACTGCGTAGAGGAGGCTTTCAAAATGCAAAGCAACAAAAATATGCCCACTTAAAACAACACAATGGAAAAACTGTTTTGCAGTGATTTTGTAGATGGAAACTTAAGCTCAAAGCAATCGCAGACACTGTTGGGTGAACTCGGCAGCAATGCTGAGAATTATATTTGAATAATATAAACCAATCAGAATCATTCATCTGCCACAAGCAAGACTGTGGGAACAACTACTTTTACTCTGTTCTCACTTCATCCTGTGATGCAAACAAACTGATTGGTGTGTGTGGGTGAACTGGGTGTGAAATGAGGAATCTGTGGTTTCAGGGTGTTGCTTTGGGGAAGTTGTGGTCAGGTTTGGGTGGGCTGCTAGAAGGGGAAGCAAAGATGGAGATATTAGGATAGAGATCAGTCAACACAGCGAACAGAGAGCGACACTGTGCTGAAGGTAAGAAGACCCTAAATCTAACTTTCACCAGTTAGACTAAAACTCTTCAGTTTATATATGTTAACATGCTTACAAGTGTTTTATTTGTTAAATGGAAGGTATGGGATGTCTTTACTAAGAGTCAAAGTCATAAACTTTATGAGCATAACTGAGTCAGTTTGGGGATTAGACTTGACATGAAGATAACCTGCAGAAAAGTTCAACAACGGCTGTTTTTCCTTCTGATCTCTCGGGTGTTGACATAATCAGCTCTGTTCTGAAAAGATAGTGGTTGTGAAAGTGTATTTCTGAAGCTACCATGGGCGTCTGCTCTTCCTCTTTTCACATTCTCACACCCTCCACCCTCCTTCCTCCTCAGGGTTCTTCATTCTCGGACTCTCAGCCGACTGAGTGCTAAATAAAAGCTTCATGGCCGTGAATGCTGCTGTGAGTGCAGCTCCTGTCAGAGGCAGCTATGCAGAGTCCGGCCAGATGAGTGTGGAGGTCCCCAACGCCGGAGATGTGACGGACAGAGGACAGAAGATGGGGGGACGAGGACGAGGAAAGGTCCCACCGCGCTGCCAGGTGCCCAGACCGCGGAGCTGGTCAACCAGCATGACGACGGTGACCCTGCGCTCTCATCAGCGGCAGTGGTCGGACAACTTCTGCGTATGTGGCATTATTGTGAAGAAGGACAAGAAGGGACCAGCACCTCCTCAACGAGGCACGTCCCTCCCCCGACCCCAAAACGCACCGCATCCTGCCTTCAAACGCTACTCCAGCCCACCGATGGGGATTCCTGCCTCCTCATCCTCCACCTGCTCCTCACCTCCTCCCGTCCAGACATCTGTCATCACTGGCCCCGACCCTCTTGGCTGGAAGCTTCAACCCATATCCAGCTCTTCACGAGCACGTGCGAAAAGGCTGTCTCTGCAGATTTCCCTGCCTGTCATCCCCAACTGTCCAAACCCAGAGCCTTCCTCCCAGAGCAAGCCTGCTCTCAGACCTAAACCCCCCCGCCGCCACCACTCCGAGTCCTCCACCTTCCTCACATCTCTGGCGAGCTCTCCACCTGCGGTGACACCTGAGCAGCTCTGTGCCGTGCACCTCCACTCCATCACCTGTTCAGACCAAGACCATGTCTTCCTGGAAGAGACGCAGGAACAAGAGGGGACGACCATTTCACTGAGCAAAAAACCACCACCTGTTCCGGAAAAAACTGCCATGGCCAGACAGATAGCCCAGCTGATAGCTCATTCACGGCAGCGCTACCGGCCGATGATGGCTAAAAACAACAACATTCACATCCTGAAGACAAACAACAAGCTGGCTGCTAGCATGGGTAAGTACTAATGTTGATGGTCCTGTCACTATGCGGTTGATCATGCGCCCTGGCTATATTGCCAAGGGTACAGTATGTCCCTTTGGCTGAATGGTTAGTGTGCATGACTCTCACGGGGGTGTGGGGATTGAATCCCACCCGGGCCCCTTTTTATCCTGCTACACTAAGGATAAGCCGACATGTTGGCTAGCCAATATTTGCATTTTTTTTTTTTGCTGGTTTCGGCTAATACATTGGGTGTGTTGGCCCCCCCAGCATAATTTAAATACAGGCAGCAGTTTTTTTTTTTAATTAATTCATTTCATGATTAATGTTTTAATTTAATTTTTGTTTACAAGTGCACTGTTTCTCTTTTATATATTCATTTAAAGTGCTTTGCTTTTTTTATGTAAAGAGTTTTCTAAATCAATTTTCATTGTGCCCTTCATTATATTAATTTTGGGGCAAATGCACCATCGGCCCCAAATATGGGCAGGTTGTTTCGGCTGCGGCCAATGAGAAAGTATCGGCATCAGCCCTAAGAAATCCATATCGGTTGATCCCTGGTAAGGACTAGGGATGCACCGATCCAGTTTTTTCCGATCCAATCCAATATCAATACCTGGGCTAAGCGCATCGGCCAATACCCTGATACTGATCTGCTACTACTTTCGAATCAAGGAACTGTATACCTTGACATGTGAATAAAGGCACCAGGCCTGACATCCACATTTAACCTTGTTTAAAGAAAGGTAACAAATTAACACAGATAGAAATGTTCTTCATTTTATCTATTAACAAATAGCAAAGTGTAAATTTATTATGATACTAAGAAAAAGAGAAATGACTGGATCGGTTTCATTCATCCGATATCCGATACAGCTAATTTGTCAGTATTGAAGCCGATATCCGATCCAAGTATTGAACCGGTGCATCTCTAATAAGGACCCACCAACTCTCCCCATGCTGTAATAACCTGCAAATGAAGTGAAACCAGCAGCTGCAACCATGCACAGCAGAAACCTGAACTTTTCCAGTTCCAGTCATTGTTTCCAGTGCAGCATTTAGGCTGGTGAAGATGGAAAGCTTGCTTCAACCACCATCAACCCAACAAAATCCGCCTCCTTTAAACCATCTCAGCTGTTTTCAGGCTCAATAGGTCTGCAAATTCACAAACTGTCGGTAAAAACCAGTGAAAGCCATGTTAAACAGCTCACATACGAGCCGAGCCAACTTTATTTATAAAGTACTTTCAAACAGAAGGTACAGACCAGCGCTGCACAGTGGGAATACAGAAACCTGACAACACAATTCTCTGCTGTTTTTTTTATTATGTTATTGTTGTAAAGCACCTTGATCTGCTTTGTAGTGTAAGAGTGCTTTAGAAATAAAGTGAACTTGAACTTGAACTTGAACACAAACAGGAAATGCATCCTGATGATAAACAATGTCTTTGAAGTTTGCTGCAGATCTAGCTGCAGGCTCCCGTCTTTCATTATGATGAGCGTTATGTGATGATGATGATGTTGAGAAGGAGGAGGATGGTGTTAGACTGTCAGTCAATGGTAACGGCATTTTCTGTATTTCAGGTGGGCTGCACCTTGAAAATGGCAGCACGTCCCACTTCCCTGTGCGAGAGGAAGGCCGAAGACTCTCCTAATCTTCATCACAAACTACAGGGAGGAGAGGAGGTCCCTGAGGACGGAGCTCCATGCTTCATCACCTTCATCACCTTCATCAGCCTCCTGAATCCATGTTCTGCTTCACTCTGAAGAAAACCAGTGCTGTTTTAATTCATTAGCTTTGATTTCTGCTTCACGCTTTATTCAGTCAGTTTTTTAAAGATGGTACTCTGGCCTGACGGAAACTATGGAAGCCGTGGGACAGGATAAGTTTGTGTGGAAAATAAATGGTTGGTTGTTTTTGTGTCTGTAGCCTATTGTTTATTTTGAATTTGAAATTCAAAATAAGGTAAAAATTTGTCTCTTTGCCTATAGCGTACTTTGGCAAGTTGAAAATCACAAAAATAAAAATAAATACATAAGTTTTGAAAACACTGTTAAGAAATGAGAAGAAAAATATCGATAAGCAAACATAATCATACATATTCAAAAAGGAGTTACCAGTCCGATTCCACAATCAAAAACAAATCCCTTACCCCACATCCCCTTCCACTAGATTGTGTGTGAAACCAAGAACACAAAATTTAAACTTAAAAAAAAAAAAAAAAACCCAAAAAAACAGCAACTAACAAACTAAAACAAATCAAGTACTCATTATTTAGACACTGCATCTTTCAAGAGTCGTGAGTTTATGCTTCATCTTAAACTGCTTTATGTATGAACATTGGTTCAAGTCATTGTTAAGATTATTCTGCACGGTCATTTCTAATTTAAATGCTATAAACTGTTTAAATCATCCAAAACAAAGGGCCCTTCTTATCATTCAAAAAAAAAATAGTTTACATATCAGAAACATTACAAAGGTAATAAATGGGATCCAATACTGACCCCTGGGGGACTCCACGGGCAATATTCAAACTCACAGAGCAGCATGCATATACAGAACAGTGGCCCTCAAAATTATTCACACCTCCAATTAAAACAGGCTAAATTCACGATAGTAATTCAAATAACAAGAAACTAAAAAAAAATTTACAAAATTTTAATTTAGTGAAATAAATTATTTCTTTTGAATCGTGGTTGGAAATTATAATGAGAAAAAACAAAACTGTCCCAGACACATTCTGTAGAGCACCTCTTCCATGAAAAGTGGACCAACATACCTGTCAACAGGTGTGAACATTAGAGAAAACACCTGATTGCATCAAAGTGTTGCTCAACAAAATTTTAACTTCTGAGCCCCATCAATCTTGTTTACTTGTTTTATATTTAGTTTGTTTGTTTTCAATATTTCTGTTGAACCACAATTCAAAATCAATGTGACGATTTTCAAAGAATTTTTTAAAAATGTATTATTACTTTTGTAAATTTCAACTTATTTCACTGACAGCTGATTCTTTTCCTTCTTTAATTGGAGGGTATGAATAATTTTGAGGACTGACTGTACAGTATATGCATGAATGTATTAGGAGTGCAAGAATCCCAAAAATTCAAGGTTTGGTTCAGTTTGACAGTTGTCACGGTTCAGGGTTTTTTCGATACAACCCCCCCCCCCCCCATTTTCATGCCTTTTTTAACTGAATGTTCTTTTGTCCACAACGGTTTATCATCGGGATCATACTAAATATGAAAACCAAAGTAGTTCCAAATGCCAAATCTGAATGTAGGCGAACACAGATTCTTCATTTCTTCATGTCATTTCTTTGAGGCAACCCTAATTTTACACACCCCAATGAATGGCTCGTTAAAAGGCCTGCAAAGAACTTGATGAGAAAGTTCACAAATCTGATTCAAGTGTTGGAGTAGGTACACAACAAAGACATGCAGGGCAGTGGGCCCTGAGGACTGGAGTTGGGAAACACTGAAATAAGTGAAGATAAAATGAAGCAGTTTGAACGGAGTCAAACGGAGTTGTATGAATCTGGGTTTGGTCCTCTGAGATGAGCTGCTGGTGTTCCTGCTTTTACAGTAGAAATCTTCTGTAAAGGCTGCAGGCAGCGCTACAGGCAGGTGAAAAGTGAAACAACCAATCACCACGCAGAACACATGTGCCACACATGCTTGGTGTGCATGCTAACACATCCAACATTTTAACATCAGTTTGTTTTTTCTGAAGAAGTAAAAATGCAAAGTTTTGTTCCTGCAGGAATTGTAGTTGGTGTTTCTGCTTCTTTGACAATTCATTTAAATTCATGCTGGAATTATAAAACTCCTCATGCCAGAAACTTCCTTTCAGCTGTACAAAGAGCATCTTTATTTTACCTGACTGCGCTACTGGAAGTTAAGACTGGATCAACTCTGATCTCACTGCAGCTGAACAAACATGAGGGGAAACCTGAATGTATGACATTTCAGTTCTATAGCTATCGCTTCTTTTTGTGTTGGCTTTAACTTGAAGAAAAGAACCAAATGTGAACATAAACCCTAAAATCTAAAAATACATAGAAGGAAGTTGGAAGCAGATCTCTGTGAAACTAATCCCAAAATTGATTTCCTGGTTCCCGGTCAGATATATTTCAGATGACCCAGCAGTAGTTGCAGGACTTTATCCCTGCTGTAACAGACAGCCTGTGGGGGTGGTGGCAGTTTAAGGAGTGCTGGAGACAAGTCGCAGCGTTCATGATGCACCTGCTGCAGGTGGATAGGTGAGATGGAGATACGAGTTGACAAAGCAACAAATAAACCTGCTTTGAAGACACAGACAGATGTCTGAATGGTTCAGGACGTCCTGACCCAGTATAAAGCTACCACGCCCCAGGTCATCTGGATCCGGTCTTTTATCGGTTCCCAGAGTCCGAACCAGACATGGAGAAGCTGCATTCACTTTCTACGCTCTATATGTCTGGAACAAACTCCCAGAAAGCTTTAAATCCCCCCCCCCCCCCTATTTCCTTTCTTTTCCTTTTTTTTCTGCACCCTGCTGTAACTGTAATGCTTAAACGTTTGATGTAAACGAACGAACTGTCCCGTACATGAACTGTGACGTAGAAATAAACTTGCCTAGAGTCCAGTCATGAGAAAATGGCCATCAGTTACTCAGACTGCACTCCTTGCATAAACCAAACATGTGAATCTATTTCAGTCTTCGGATGATTGTGTTGGCCCACAAAGCACGTATGTCAGTCTTGGGCTGATGGACTTAACTCACCAGTAAGCCCAACTACCTGTCGGCTGATCATGATTCTGCAAAAATGTGATTTCTAGATGCTTTGTTTAAGTCTGTCTTTTCAGTCTCAGAAGCTTGGCATACTGACAGTAAGCAGCAGAAGACAACAGGGTGTCCAGAAAGTCCTGCATGCTGCAGCGATGCTTAAATCACCTGTAATCCCAGCTCTGCTCCTGGAGGCTTGGATGTGACATTTCACACCACTGCACTCGGCCATCCTTTAGATTTTCATGTCTCTTGTCAGATTTCATTTTGAGGCAGTGGAGTTTACTGAGCCCTGCGACAGACTGGCGACCCGTCCAGATGTACCCGCTAATCAGTGGGACAGGCTCCAGCTTCCCCATGACCCTGAACTGGAATAAGTGGTATAGAAAATGAATGGATGGAGTTTACTGAGCTGTCTGAATTTGTACCAGAGATGATGAAGACCAACAGACTGATGCTGCTGCGAGGCACAGCTCTGTCCTTTTCAAAGAGGGATTTCAAAACACGGAAGTAAAATGAAATTCATGATGGTAAAGGTGCACTACGTAACTTTCCAACCTTAAAACTGTGTACAGCACAGGTAGGATAAAGATGATGCTGTAGTACAGGTAGGATGAAGATGATGTTGCAGTACAGGTAGGATGAAGATGATGTTGCAGTACAGGTAGGATGAAGATGATGCTGGATTAGCCCCTGATGGGGGGATCTCTGAGAAAACCTGCAGATGTTTTTCTAGTGTGTCTTTAGTCCTGATAAGACGTTGCTATGGAGACATCATCCGTCATCCTAAACTGGAATCAGGTCATACTGGAGGAAACAATCAGAGAGTTGAGTTATTCAAGCAAAGCTGATGATCGTCTTCACAGTTTACAGACATACCTCTTTTATTTGTCCTGTATCTCAGTGCATCTTGCAGCACACACTGCTGCCTCATTACGCACTCCAAAGTTGCCATTTCAGCACGTTGTTAGCAACTCTGGGATTGTTTTTAGAAAGAATATCATTCCTCGTGGGATTATTTTACAGGTTTGCTTGTTTACATCAGAAGATGTAAGACTGGCTCTGGCAGAGTTGAGAACAGGGTTGCAGCAAAGAAAGAAATCCCAGCAGGGGAAGGCTGAGTTCTCAAAGATTTAATTAAGACTTTTGATGGACCCAACTTTGCAGCTGCACGGGGAAGACATTATGGGCAGTAATCACCACAGAACTATTCCATCTGACATGACAGCAGCTGTTCACGTTCACAACCATCATTATCAACCGGCCACGAAGAGATGAAGAGGAATGTCAGCAGAGTCCTGGGTGTTGCTTTGTTTGCATGTGGCCTCCAAATGGCTCAGTCTACCTCTGGAAGCAATAAATATAAAAGCAGCAGCTATTTAACATTTTTACTCTTTTATTTTTTATTCATTTACTTTATCAATCCCAACTGGGAAATTCAGCTCTGCTTGTAAACCTTGTAAATAAATTTGTGTATTTGCGTAAGTATGCATACCACTCTCTGAATTTCACCGTCCTTTGTCACTGCATCCACTACAGCCCTGTTTCTCTCTGGATCCTCGTTCTTAGAGAAACTTTTTCTAGTCTTTGTGATTGTTTGCTCAGAATGCATCTTTTTCTGCAAATATGTGACTTAAGAGTTTTTTGGCCGGTGCTATGGCAACAAGACTAAAACTCAGCACATGCAAGGTTAATAAAAACACAACAGTCACTTTGTCTGCCAGACTGCATCACATCTGCTGCCATCCTTTATAATGTCTCCCTGCAATAAAGCACAAATCCAGATTACTGCTGGCTATTACATGAGTTTTAATTCCTCTTTAAATCAGAATAATAGTTTATTCTCCTCAAGAAGACCATGTAGGCTAAACTCTTCAATCCAAATGAAAATAATAATTCCAAATAAAATTGAAAGGTTCAATATGGAATACAGACAGAACAGCGACATCACGTGTGTCTAGGTTGTAGTTGCAACAGCAGAAAAACAACTCCAGCCGCTGGGATGCCAGGCTCACTGCCGATACGCAAGTGAGTAACAGTCTGAAGCATGTCCAACATGTACTGCAGAGACGTTTATAACTAACAGCTAACGTTAGCCACATCAGCAAACAAGCTAGCTTACAGATCCAGGAGGAAAGTTGGCATTTCAGTGGCCGTGTCCCAAACCGTGCACTTGAGCACTTCAAACACTGTTTTTGAGTGTGTAGTGCACACATGGTGTCATTTAAGCGACAATTTCAGTGCACTGAAAGTACCAGGATGTTGCCCTAATCACGCCCAAAAATGCAGTGCAGAATGAAGCACACTACTCGCACTACATGGACGCCATCTTGTGAATGTGGAGGAAGAGGTGGGACTTTCAAACTGCTTTCAGAGCTGAATAATGGCGATGAATGACGCGGTGGTTGACCCCTGCTGCATCAGAGGCGGTATTGTACTTGATTTAAGTAACGTTTATGAAATGATTTAAACATCATTATTGATGTATATTGTAGCATGCTACCAAGCTGTTCACTCCCTGATGACAGTTATGATCTGGTCGTGTGTTTGAGGCTGCGGTTATACCAGCTCAGTAGAGTTAGCTCAGGTTAGCGGGTAATGCTAGTCCGTCACTTCCTGTAAGTGCAGTGCTCTGTTTGGGTCAGCATTTAGGGACAATAGTGCGCACTACAAACGAAGTACACAGTGCACACTATGCCCTGAATTCTAGTGCACTCAGGCAAGTGCGTGGATTGAGACAGCGCAGTGTTTTGATGCCGTGGAAAACGTTTACGTGGGTCCATCTAATATAGTCTTCACCTAAATTTACTCCAGTTTTTGCTCTTCTCAGGTCACTCTTCTTCTGAGACAGATAACAATATCTCTGAGGCTCTGAAGCAGCTGCTTGACTTGCCAGTTTCCCCTGTACCAGCCTAATTGTGCCCAACATACTGTTGCCACACAGAGATCGTATTTGGCAACCGACAATGGCGGCGTGTATTGACTTGAACATGTAAACATAACGCCACTGTCAAACCTGTTAAAATTTATTTTATATTTATTTTCAGGCTAAATATAGTTGTTTTAGGAAATGTACTTTCATTCTGCACCCCTCCAACAACTCGTGGAGGTTATTTCTTATAAAATATAGCTTTTAAAAAAAATGTTCCATATTCAATCTTTAATTCTGAGCTAAGTGGCTGGTTTATTACTCTTTTAATTCCAAATAATATAGTTCCCCTCACATGTAACCACTGATTCGGCTTTAACTCAATTCCTGTCTTTCTGCGCATGCTCCTTCCCTTGTCCTGTTGTAATGGCACTTGTCGAAGCGCACGTGAAACTCGTACCAGCCATCGGAAAGAAGAAGCATGTTAGCGTCGAGCTGCTGCTACAAAACTACAATCAAACCACAGTGAAAATCTGTTCTGTGGTTTTTATGTCGTAGTCAAAACAAAAAGGAGCAGAAACCGTCTGTTTACTTCCGGGTAGACGTAAATGGATGTACAGTAAATACGTCACGCCCACCCCCTGTCCAATAAGAAATCTTCCAAACCCCTGGATCTAAAGCAAAATTAGATAAACGTGTTTTCCACGTAAATTTTAATTTAGAATTACTATTTCAATAAAGTAAACACGATGGAGAATAAATTAATTCCGAATTAAAAAACTTGTAACCGGGGCCACTGCCATGCTTGCTGTGTGTTCTGAGTTCAGGTGGGCTGAGCAGATTCCAGGAGACCCAGGGCCGAGTCGGGTCGGGCCTGCTGACCGTTCTCACCTGCTCTCAGTCAGACCTTGTCAAGGCTGCCTTCTTATAGCCTGGCACGCCATCCTGACCAACACCATGTATGAGATGCAGGGCATCATTTTCAGCAACTCAATCTCTACATAACAGGCAGGATGCAAAGGCGGCTGCAAAGGAGCAATGATTTAATAGTGGCCTTTCTGATATCTATGAGCTGCACATGTCCTTACCACAACAGCTGACTGCTCTCACGACTTTCCTCTTAACAAAGACGTTTGTGTCACTTTCATGTTTGTCTGATTGGTTCTCACCAGTTAAATTTGTTCCTGTTAGTTCCGCCTCTCATCTCCAATTGGAAATCAGTCTGCAACAAAAGGATTCAAGACTGAACTGCCCTGTATCTCATACATGGCGTTGGTGAGGCTGGCTTTCCTCCAGGAGCAGCCAGACTTTGCCAGTTTGTCTCTTTTCGTGCGGCGGTCATCCAGCCTGCTCCCGTGCTTCACTTGTACTTACAGTATAACTTTCTCTTTTTTCAACCTGGACCTTATTTCTAGGAGTTTATACGTGCATTTACTCACCGGTAAAGTTTCTGCATCACTTTGACTCCTGTGGAAGATAGAGTCACCCTTCAGTGTACATCTATATAATGGCAGAGATGGGGCAGCCTCTCTATAAGGCATGATCTGCAGTAAAAACTCATTCATTTCATCAATGCTTTAAAGGTGCCATGACATCAAATTTAATTTTTCTGGGGTTTTGGGAGTATAATATGATCTGTTGTGCACTGATGAGGCCCATGTGAATGTCCAGAGTGAGAATCAAAGTTTCTGTTTATGGTCTGTCAGCTTTGTTTCTTTGTTCAAAAACAGGTGAATCAGACAGCAGCTTATAATTCTACGTAATTCAATTGCTCCAATTAGGGCACACTATCAAGAACCTCCCCCCCCTCTCTCTTTCCACCCTCCGCTGCCCCCCCTCGCTGATTAAACTGCAGTCAGGTCTAGGTTTTTCAAACAAATGGATTTACATTGGGTACAAGCGACCGAAATGAGTTTCCCACTGGGATAAGACCCTGGGGGAGACCCAGGACACGCTGGAGGGACTACGTCTCCCAGCTGGCCTGGGAACGCCTTGGGATCCCCACTGGATGAGCTGGCAGCTGTGGCCGGGGGGAGGGAAGTCTGGGCTTTCCTGCTTAGGCAGCTGCCCCCGCGACCTGATCCCAGATAAGCGGAAGAAGATGGTACGGTACAGATTTAAAAGAAAACTTCTGCAGTAACACTGAGGGAGGGGGCCACAACCTTGTCATTACCTGTAAGTTTATTTATTTTCTAAATGCTGTCTTGTCTGATAAACGTAGCTCACACTGTCTGAAGTGCCCATGATGCTAGCAGTTAGCCTTTAGCAAACTCCGATCGCAGCTTGACCTAGATTCTCCAAATAAGGTCATAGCCAAATAAGGTGTAGCCAATCAAAATGAAGTCAACTTGGTTTCTGGGTAAAGCTGCATATCATCACCGCACCCAACTCTTTTACTGAGGAAGGGAGGTCTAGCTGCCAAAACAATCCCCCGCTGTAAAAAATGCTGTTTTTTTTCTTTGGAGTTTTTACATACTGTATGCAGTAATGTCAACTACATGAACCAGTTTTTACTGCTATGTCATCACTTCTTTGATTAGAATGAATGAACGAATGGGTACTATATTCCTGTGAGTTCAGAGCTTCTCAAATTGTGTTTTTTTGTTGTCTGGGTAGCGAGCTGCTCTTCCTAGCTGTACTACGGAAGCGCGCATCGTGAACACGCGGCCCTGAAAAGTGTGTAGAACCCTGATAACTAACGGAAAGCTAAATCTGGACTCACGGGACAATAGTTACTTAAAGTGTGAAAAGAGGAGATTTCTGCACACTTAATCTACAAATGTTACAGTTGTACAGATGAATTGTGTGGAAATCTCCTTCGCTAGTGTGCTCTCCATTTCCAGCACCTCCTGTATCAGGTTGAGTGGTAGTCCAGTGAAAATCAAGGAGTTTTCCTGCAGATAATCCCTTATATAAAGGCTGCTCCATCTCTCTCATTATATGGACGTACAATGAAGGACAACACAACGTAATATCTCCTGAAGGAGTCAAAGTGATACAGAAATTTTACCGGTGAGTAAATGGACATATAAACTCCTAGAAATAAGGTCCAGGTTGACAAAAAAGAAAGTTATCCTTTAAAGGCGGAATAAACAAAAAAATCATAATTTCAAGGTTTGAAGGAATTAAAAATTTGTAATGTGAAAGCCGAATGTAAAAAAAAAAAAAGACTATGAAAGTGAAAGTCTAATGTAATTGGAATGGAACATAGCATGACGTCACACACCATCTTTTACCTGTATTTCTTGAATTCAAGAAAAAAAAATCAATTTGAACATTTCAAATTCTCTTTAAAATAAAACAAAAACATCTCCAACTCTGTCTACTTCAGCTGTTTATGGGTCTAATTTAATACTTCAGGTTTAAAAGGACGCAAATGTCACAATTTTCCATAAATACTTGTAAATTATTGTAAATCTAACTTGGCCCTTCTTGTCCAAACTAGTTGGCTGGTGTGTTTTAGTGCAAAACAGGCTGTCAAATCTGAGAACAGAGCTGATAATAACAGAAATAAGACCTAGTTTAGATAGCATACAAGAACACATCTACATCTCTCTAGACCTCATTACAGACCATTTCCAGCAGTTACTGTAACTTGTCATTTAAACAGAGAGACAGGAAGGAAGGAAAGGTAGGAAGAAAAAATGCTGTTTTATAACACAATAAAAACAGTCGGTATCCATTTTAAACATTACAAAGCTAGACAGTTAATTGCATAACTAAGGCAGGTTTTCTGAATTCACTGTTAAATGACACTAACTGTGAGCTCAAGCACAGTATGTAAATCAAGCTCAACGGTTCACAGCACGGTCAGAACATTGATGACAGAGTGAATAGTTTGTATTTTCAAATTACATCCGTTTAAAGTTCCCATTGTTTTTACTTTCACAGTCTTTGGAAGAAGATCCTGATGACGTGTTGAATGACATTTGTGTGACTGAGAAGCAAGGGAAAGCTGTGGAGGTTATAAGTGAGTTCAACCTTTTCTCTACACTTATTTTCTGGCAAGAAAGTTGTTACAGTTAAGACAGACGAGAGAGAGCAGATGTTAAAACCATTTGCCTGAGATGTTAACGCTTTATGTGCACACACACACACATGCACAAACCTCAAACTGCAAAATCCACGAATCCCAGTTAAACTCATTAATCAGACTGAACTCATCATGGTCAAGTGTTGTGAGGTTTTGAGAGCGACATGTTGCTGAGTTAGAACGTGAGCCAGATGCTGTCACAGTAGCTGGGTTTCCATGACACCTGGAATTTTCGCAAAACCTAAATATCACAATTAAAAACCGCTAATTAAAACACCAACATTTTGAAAAAACTCTCAAATATCACAAAACAAAGTTTTTACACTTTCATGAAGTGGTTTTTCAGATGTTTCAGTGAAGCAGTTTTCTGCATGAGTGTAATGGAAACACTTTTTTTGCATTAACAGCCATCAGGCGTGACCTAAGGGGTAAAAAACAGTTATTCTTTCTTGATTATGATGTTTATGATCATTTACAAGCATCAACTTTAAAATCGGAGTGATGGGGGAAGATTTACCAGTCATGCAGAAAATCCCAAAATTGTCCTGTCCTGAGGTCATTTTGGACAACATACATGGTTTAACCCTCATAGCTTCTTAAGCTTTCTGAAGGGGTGGCGAGTGACCTTTTATGTTGTTACTTTTTTTCTACTAATGCAAATAGCATAAAACTTGGTCCAGGTGTGTATTTTGGCTTGACTCATGATATTCTGGTAGATGGGTTGTCTAACTCTTTTTCTAAGGTCTCTAACTAAAATACAACTCATTTTCTCCTCAGTGCCAATCCGTGCCACATTGACTTGCATTGAAAAGGACCTTTCTATAATCAAATGCCATTTCAGAACACATTTTAAGGGTAAAATTTTTTCGCCTCACACACTTGCCCTACGCTTCAATGATGTAGTTTGAACTGTTTTCCGTGACATAAGACCATTTACTCAAAAGGGGCCCCGCTTTTTATCTTAGTGATGAAAAAACCCACAGACTTCAATGTTATTTCAGCAAATGAGTGTCCTTCAAAAACTCAAAAATGCTGAACACATCCAATGAAGTAAACAATCTTTTTTTCTTCTTTCATGTGAGGTTATTTGAGCGTGAAAGGGTCTAAAATTTGTCATTTTGGTGGGGGTTTTTTTGTTTGTTTTTTCATGCATTTTGATCAGTCAGATGACATGCTAATTATTTAGGTCAGTCTTTTGAAAGGGAATTTAGTTCCCTCTCTGAAATGCACTGCCATTCCTGTTCAAACTGGAATTTTTCCCACATTTTTTTTGCATTTTATCTTGAAACAACTTCTCATTGAGCTTTTTTAATTGTGGTTGCTATAATCTATGTTAAGGTCTGCTCTGTGTACTTAATAATGACCTGATACCTACAGGCTATTTTTTTAAAACTAATTTTTACCCACTTTTCAGTTTTAGGCAATGGGAGCATTGTGTGTACAAACTGGAATTTAAAGGGTTAAAATTTTGAGACTTTTTGAATTTTTGGTATTGATGGTTAGGCCAGAAGTCAGTGATAACAGCCATGAAAAAAAATGCAACTTTTAATTTTTAGATAATATTTACAGGGCATTGGCCAGTCCGTGCCCTTAAGAAACTTAATGTTACTTAGTTGTCTTCGGCTTTTTTTTTGTGCTTTTTGTGTTGTGGGGGGGTGGGGGTGGGCGGTGGCGGGGGGGGGAGGGCGTGGGGGAGGGGTGTGGTGTGTGGGGGGGGGCGGGCGGTGGGGGGGAGGGCGGGGTGGAGGGTGGGGGGGGGTGAGGGGACAGAAGGGCAGTTAAATGGGTTTTTAGTGGAAGGAGGCCTTTAAAAGAAAACAACAAAAAAAAAAAAACACAAAAGTAAAGATGCATTAAAAAACATTTTTTATTTTATTTATTTATTTTTTTTGCAGAAAAAAAAAAAAAAAAAAAACCCCAACATTTTTATACCTTTTTCAAATACTCCAGGGCTCTGATAATTCTGCACAAAAAAATAAATAAATATTGCATTAATCACATTTAGTTTAACCCCATTTTAAATTTTTGGAAGTTGGAGCACCATGTATGCAAAGTGGAATTTAATGTTTAAAAAAAAATTTAAAACTCATTGACTTTTTGCTATTGATGGTTAGGCCAGAAATCTGTGATGACAGCCATGAAAGAAAATGGCAACTTTTCATTTTTAGATAATATTTACAGGCCATTAACTGACATTGGCCGGTCTGTGCCCTTAAGAATGTTAACTAACTTTTTCTTATGAGGGTTAAGTTCTTCATGTAATGACTGGCCACGAGCTGTTTATGTCGTTTCCACACATTTGTAACACCATGACTTGGTTATCTCGTTCCCACATGTTAATTATATGTCACCACGATTTAATAATGCGTGACCACGGGATAACATCGTATGACTGCGTCTTTGTATCAACAGCTGCAACACCACATCAGTCAGGAACTGGTGCCGATAAAAGTGGAAAACAAGATCAAGAAATGACATCCACACTCCAGAAGTTGATCCTGAGGGGTTTTTAATTTGTGTTACGTTTCAGGCGTCTGTCCTGGAAGTCGCCACAAGTGTTTTTCCCTGCTGATGTGATCAGAGGATACGGACTTTACCTCTGAATCATCATCCACTGCTTTTATCTCCTTATGAGGAGAAGCAGCTTTAAAACACGTTTATATCTCCATCCTCCTCCAAGTGGAGTCTCGCGGGACGGGATTTTACCAGAATTATGGCTTTCACCATTCAATGGAAACACCTACATATTGCTATTGTACTTTTTCTAAATTTAAGAAATATCGCTTTTATTTTTCGAAAAAGTGTAATGGAGACCAGCTATAGATGGACACAAGCGTGTATGAAATTAGCTCTAGTCTCATAACTGTGAACTCAAAAGTTTTGGACTGAAATTGGGCTAAAACTTCTGCACTAGCGGGGATTAAAGTGACTTTGTCTAATCAAACTATGGGTTTGTTGCAGTAGCTAGCTTGCGGTGGGACGTTGAGAGTAGTTGGACTTTTTCAAGCAGCAGCCAATTAAATAGCCAGAGACAAATTGTTGCTATATTCCCAAACATCAGGGCCCACTGAGCACAATCTCCATAAACCTGTATAAAGCTCTTCCATCGTGAGATTCTTTCTCATCGACTTAGAAAAGTAGATATTTGAAGTTATTGTTTTTTTTGGGGTTTTCTCCCAAACAAAGAAAGGCTAAATTACTTCAGTGCCAACTGTTCTGAATACAGATTCTCTATACACAACAGTGTAGAAATATAAATATGAGTGTTTGTAAATGTCTCATACAACTTGTGTTTGGGGGAACGGAGCAGTCAGTGGGAGCATTTGTGCATCCCTCAATACTGAAATAAGCCAACAACAGATGGAGCCATTAAAGTTCATCACATTCTCCGCAAAGACAGAATAACCAATTAGTGTTCAAACCTACAAGCCTTTCACAGCCTCATCATTCATTCTTTTACATATTCATGGCACACGAGTTGGTGTTTTCAAGCTGCTGATAAGCTGAGCAAACAGTGGGGCGGTTTCAACCTGAAGTAAAATACAAATGTTTTCAAGGCGAGGAGGGTGAGAAGCTTGCTGGTCTTGGGGACACTGCAGACCTGACAGAGGGGGGAAGAATATAGGGAAGAAGCAGAGAGGAGGAGGGATGGAAGGGAGGGTGAAGAAAATCAACAAATACTTATATATGCATGAAAACAGAGAGAAGAGAAGGAAGAAAGACAATATGTGCTTGAGTTGATGAATAATGAGTTAAAAAAGAAAAAGAATGGAAGTGTGTCACCATCCTTGTCTGTCAATCAAAGAGTTCTTTCTTTCTTTCTTTCTGGTTAAACAGATGAAATCTTCCACTCATTCCATCCTGGGAAGATGTTGTACATGAACATGTACTTCCTCAGACCAGTTCTCCACAACAAGCCTGGGAGTTCCAGGCTCCTCCCAATACATCAGCGTTTCCTCCCAGTATGGCAGCTCTTCCTTCCAGTAAGTCTGCTTTTCTTCCCAGTAAAGCTGCTTTCAGACTTACATTGCAGAAAATGAGCGGTAAAATCCATCTGCTCTTTAACCAGGCTTGTCTATTTAAAAATGTCACTTCCTCACAGTCTTAGGCCCAATCTCAATCTCTCTTTTTTACCCCTTCCCCTTGGCCCTTGCCACTTAAAACGAAGCTATGGGGCTGAAAGTCAACCCCTCAAAATTTGGACACCCCTTCAACAATCACATACATCATCAGTGATCCCGTCGGCTTGTGTGTAAGCGGATGCGCTAAGCTGTCCACACAAATCTAGAGAAATCAAGCCGTCTACAGCTGTAGGTTAACGTTAACAAGCAAGTTCAATTTGCGTATGACATTCCCGCTTGTGTTATATCCCATGAAGGACCTCCATGTAACTGAAGACCAGCAGCGATTTTGCCAAAGTTTTTATTGATCATCTATCACGGTAGATTATCAGAGCTCCCTACAGAGCACCTCTGGTTTTCAACCTGGTAGCATTTATGTAACTGAAGCGTCAATGTAGTACGAGCGATTTTTTTTCATGTGCATTTTATAAAGAAAATGAATGTAAAACATTTAAACAGCCTTAATGGTTTCCATACTTTTTAAAACTTTATCTATGGGGAAAATATTTATATTTGTAGATTATTTTGGACTTAGCAGCCTTCTTGCCGGTGATTGTCATACCCCTGAAAACCCTTCGTTTGAAGGGGTATGTACCCATAGACTGTATATAATTACTGGACGTAGCTTCCGGTCTCTTCTGAATAGAGAAATGTGAAGCCAGGTGGGCGTGTCTTACCGTCGCCGTCTTGCCGTGTCACGTACGTCGTCACTCCAGGAAAATACTAAAATGGGCACAGCGCGGCCGCGGGGCAAATGATTGACAGCTGACATACTGTGGGCTAAACGCTAACTGAGCTAACACGAAACTAAGAGTAGCTAACAAAGATAAGCCCCCTAAGCGGCATGGTTAAGGTAAGACGTGCTTAGACTTGCAATTCGCTGACTAAACACCGCCGTTGTGCGACTCTGTAACAAACTGAGACCTTATTAAGAGCAAAGAAGGAGCTAACTAGGAGCCTCCGGTCGGCAGGCGGAGCTTCCGGTCTGCCGCATGTCAATCATAAGGACACGCCCTTAATTATGTGTAATTTGAAGAATAAATAACATCTAAACGAATGAGTTATAAAAAAATTCACCCCCCTCACAGTTGACATGAAGGTAAACTTGACCTAATAAACCTAAAATGATTGTTTGAACCAGACTGTAAACCCGTTTATTTCTGCTGTGAAGTTGGCGTTTTTAACATGGGAGTCTATGGGGATTTGCTCGCTCTTGGAGCCAGCCCCTAGCGGATGAAGGGAATATTACAGAAAATGTCAAGTTCCGGGTTTGCATCACTGCTGGCCCCCGGAGGTTGCCGCTTGTATGTACCCCTACCCCTCTGTCCTAACAGAATTGGAACACCCCTACACGTGAATACCCAAAACGGAGGGGAAGGGCTAAGGGGAAGAATTGAGATTGGGCCTTATTGAGCTGGGTGACTGCTAAGCAGTCAGGCAACCACAAAAAAAGTAAGTTCATTTTCTAAATGCTGTCATGTGTGATAAACATAGTTCACTGTCTAAAGTGTCCATGATGCTAACAGATAGCCTTTAGCAAATGCTAGCTGCAGCTTGACCAAGTTTTTCAAATAGGGTTCAAGCCAATTTAGGTGTAGCCATTCAGAGTGAAGTAACTAGGTCGGGCTGGGTGGAGCTGCATATCATTACTGATCCCACCCTTTTATTGTGGAGGAAAGACTAGCAGGCCAAAATAATCTCCCACATACGTTATTTTTGTTTGGATAATTAACATATGCAGCAACATCAACTACATGAAATAATTTATACTAATATGTCATCACTCCTTCAAGTCTGCTTTTCCTCTGAGTTCATCAGCTCTTCCTTCCTGTACATATAAGTCCCAGTACGTACGTTCGTATTTGACCCCTCTGACATGCAGAGTTTGGTTTTGTGTCAGCAAAGTGTAGAGGACTCTTAAAGGGGAAGTTCAGGATTTTTGACATAGGGCCTCATTTTGAAGTGAGCCAGAATGCTACATATCACTGAAGACAGATTCAACATATTTCATCCCGTTATTCTAGTTCCAGTGGATCGCCAATGCTAATGCTAGTGCAAGTCAATAGGAATCTGCTAGCCTGTCATTAATAACAATCTTATCCACTCCACAGAACATCCGAGGCAAATCATTTCTAACTTCAGACTATCTGTGTAAATGCCGTGTTAACAGAATAATGGTACAAATAAAACTCACCTCCATTTCGTTGCATTTTGATTGTTGCTGCTGAGAAACTTAAAGTTTTACTTCCTGTATGTGGCAGCGGAGTGACGTCATCTGCTGCTACGTGCATGAAGGAATCTGATTACACAAATATTCAGTCTAAAATATGACCACGTCTGAAAGGCATGAGGATATGTCGGATTTTGAAGATAATTTAGAACTTTTTTTCATTAAACTAACTGTCACCATGTCTCTATTAACAGAAAGACACTGGCAAAGGTAGTAAGCTGCTAAGAAACTAGTTCCTCAATATGTAATGCAAAATTTGTCATACAAGGTTGGTTTTACTTTTTTTTTTTTTAACACGAGTTTACTAGTTTAACACAACATTTACACAGATAGACTTGCTGATTTGTCTCGGATCTTCTATGGAGTGGATAAGATTGGTTTTAATGACAGGCTAGCAGATTCCTATTGACTTCCACTAGCATTAACATCAGCAGCCTCCTGGAACTAGAATAATGGGATGGAATATGTTTAAACTGTCTTCAGTGATGAGTAGTATTCTGGTTCACTTGTAAATGAGGCCCTATATCAAAAATTCTAAACTTCCCCTTTAACATCTGCACCATAAATGACTTGTTCTAGAAAAACTGTAAATATTTCACTGCATTTTAGTCCACAGATCTCCTTGAATACAGGAAAATGTCTCATCCTGATGACTAGACAGAAATAAAATGAACAAGGACCACTTTTATTCCCAGAGAAAATAACCAAAAATTAAAATAACTACCGTTTCTCTGCGTAGTATGGACAATAGCAACATGTACTCTATGATTTTACATGACTGGAGTAAAGTTGAAGAAAACAGTATTTTCTAGATTTGTCCATGTAACATAGACTATTTACTGTAAGCCTGGTATTAGTCAGAGTTCAACTTGGAGTTGATATTTCTACAGTGGAGTCATATTGGGAGGATCAAATCATAGCTGATGCACATGAGAGGGGAAGGTTTAGAAACAGCATTTTTAACAAATGAACTTGTGAGTCCTGAGTTTAGGAAGGAGAGCGCAATACAACAGCACATAATCACCTCCAGTTACATTATTAGCTCAAACTGACTGTAATCTCTCCGTTGTCATTTCCTTTCTTCCTACTCTGCAAACATCTCGCGGGCTGTGAGCCAGCTGACACCTGCCGTACATCAAATTGATTTTACTTGACTGATGAGGGAATGTTTGGAACAACAAATCCCTCCTGCGGAGGGAAGGCTTCAGGTGACTGAATCATTTTCTTCTGTGACCCATAAGCCTGAGAATTTTGGTCAATACCAATAAAATGTGTGTGTGTACATGTGTGTTTTTGGTATGCAAGGATAAATCTTAAGCCACCAGGGTGCAAGCTGGCCCAGCAGCAGCTGTAAAGCTCTGATATGAAGTTGTAAAGGATTCAAGGGTTTAAAGGTGTCAGGCTCCAGGGACACAACTGTTTACATGCAGGCAATAATGTATCGGCTCTGAATAATGCAGCTTAGGCCAAACTGAAAGCTTTTTATTCAGCTACCCTGGACAGTTTTCCTAATTTAGGTTATTTGTACTGATCATTTAGAACAAGTCAGAGGACTTACACAGTTTTATTTCCATTTAAAACGATGCAGTTTTGCATAATGCTGGAACACTGGACACACCCTTCCATTGTTGGTGCCACAAAAAGAGTCCAATCAAAACTGTCAGTTGTGATGGAAACAGACATGTTGCACATGCAATTATGAACCAGTTGACATGGCAACAATAAAGCACGAGATTTATCATCAACATGTTTCTCCATGAAAAGCTGGGATGCATGATTGTATAACCATAGAGAGGATTATGTTTCTTTGTTGCGAATGGGTGAAAAGGCAGGAGATTTACAGCATGCAGCTCTGGAGATACACTATTCATGCATGGATGTCTACATTAGTCTGCGATATAAAAGGATGCTTTCACATTAAAAAGGGCCATATGTGAAGAGTGTGTCATGTTTAGGTGTTCTTCTATGGTAAACAGCAGCAGCACTATCAACTCCACTGAACGGCACAGAAACGCTCGACAACGTCATTGTCTGGCCTCATGGAGCAAATGAAGCCAAGCAGCTGCTCAGTTTAATCCGCCATCATACCGAGACACAGACAAGTAAAACAACCGGGTTCATACACCACCACACTTAGACGCAGATGACGCGCAACGTTCTGCCATTCATGCTGCTTAATCAGAAGTAAGCTCATCAATAAAATTATAATTTTATTACATTATTTTGGCTACAGCATGTTTATGCTACACTTAGAGGTTTTTTTTTTTTTTTTTTTTTTAACAGAAAAGCTGCACTATCAGCTCCAAGTTAATGTCCAGAGATAATGTTGCAGTTGCACATAGGTCACTGTGTTACGGCCGCCTGTTAACCCCTTGTCTTTCATTTCTACATGTGAATCATCCTGTTTCACCCCACCTGTCTGATTGGCCTGGCATCACACCATCTCCTCCCTCCCTCCATCTAACGACTCATTGGACACACCTGGAACTGCTTCCCACAGCTACAAAAGAACCCAGCACACCCTCAGTCAGTGGCAACTGCTTGGCCTGGCAACAGTTGTCCTTAGTTTGTTATGTTTTGGTGACTTTAGTTTTGATTTCCAGGTGTTTAAGTTTGGTTAACGGTTTAATAGCTGGATTCCCTTTTCTTTGTCATTTTCACTGATAGTTTGGAGTTGGGATAGCTAGGTTTTGTTGTAGTTTGGTTTTGGTTACAGGTTTTAGTTTATGGTGCTGCTTGTTCCCTTTTTGGTTCATAGCCTAGGTTTGTGTCTTTTCCCCATTTGGTTCCCCTTTTTAGTTTTAGGCTCTGTCTGTCTTTTATTTGTTCCTTTGAGCAGCATCGCTAACCCCATCTCCTTTTCAGTTACAGTTTTCCAGGTTTTTGTTAATGCTTTAATTCACCCCTGAACAATAATAAACATCTTTGCTCCACCTTTTCCATCTTGAAACTAGTCTTTTGTTTGCGTCCCTAACCCCTAGCAGAGCTGGGACGTAACAGGCTGTTCTTATTCTCATTTGTTTAACATATTTTACTTGATTTTTTTCCACTAAAAGCTTGTGCGTAAACTCCAAATGGTGTCTCTGAGAAAGAGCTTCTAGAGAGTGAAATGTTTTATTATAGTGCACATGTTGTGTGTTATGTATATAATCAATTTTTTATTTTAAGATTTAATTCCATTTTCCACAGGAAAAAATGAGTTTATAGTTTACAACTTGTACCAACTCTAAGAGAGTGAAATGTTTACTGTTGCCTGTGTTGGTGCGCTGCACATGTTGTGTGTTGTACACACAATTATTGCCAAAAGAAAGCTTTAGCTAGTCAGCTACACTTCCACTATGTAAACTGAGTCCAAGTCATCTCCAAGAGAGTCTCTACTACAGAGTGAAATATTGCAGATTGCCTGCAATAAAACTGTAGCCAATTCATGATAATTTCCCATCTCCTAATTGTTATACTTAATAACATAATGTTGATGTTATGTACATGAGACAACAACATTTGAGAATTTATGGATTTGGTGCTGCGATCGATGATCGGCAGGTACTGCTTTTGGTGGTTGGTGACCGGCCCCCAAATCGGTGCATCACTAATGGAGGGAGGATGCAGAGGTGGCATAATGAAAATACAACTGAGTTGATGAGACAAACTGTTATAAAAACTATTTTCCAAATGATTTGTGAGATTTATAAATGATTTTTCCACAAAAGGCGAGAAATCTCGCAAAGCTGCTCATCAGGCTGTACATAAAACACAAAGTTTACTCAAACTTTTAAAATAAAACTATCAAAATTACTCTTCACTAAATCAAAAACCTTAAATGTAAAGGACTTGGTTGACCTTAAAAGGGTGTGACTTCTGTCCACTGCTGTGCATCTTATACTCTAACGACTGTTAATGATGACTTGGTTATTGTCAGTGACCCCATGGACATGAATCCAATCATGCTTTAGTGGTTGATGGAAATGTAAAAACTGTCTGATTTGGAAAGTGGGGAGTGTGCCTACCAGGAGGGCTTCTGCTTTAGAACTGTTGAGTTTGAGGAAATTGGAAGAAAACCAAGAATGGATTTCTTGTAGACAGAGGGTAAGGGGGGATGGTGGAAGGGGAAGTAGACGGTTGGTACAGAGGTAAAGCTGGGTGTCATCCATGTAGCAATAAAAATGGATATTATGTCTGCAGAAAATATGATCAAGTGGAAGACTGTAGATGATGAAAAAGGAGGGGCCCCAGTATAGAACCTTGGGGCACACCAGCAGAGACAGGGAAAGAATTGGATTTATGGGATGAGTTGAATGAATTGTGTGTGGCCTGATGGATAGGAAGTGAGACAGATGAGGAGGGTGTCAGTGATACCGATGGAGACTGCAGTGAGAAATACCGTCAAATGTTGCTGTGAAGATGAGAAGGATGAGAAAGGACAGTAAATGAGTGAGTAGTGAGCCCAATTTGACCGAATATTGCAAAAAGAAACATCTTCTATAACACCTTTAATATTACAGAATGAGATGGCGCGGGGAGGATGGTTTTGGACAACAGAAAGTGATATTTAAAGTAAAAGCACCTGCAGATGTAATTATGGGAATTTCCTGTCAGTTAAGTGCGGAGAGAAACTGAATGAATCCTGCAGAGTGATTAACTGAGCTCTGTGCTTGCGGCTCACTGCAGCTGTGTCATTATTCATGCCAGATAAGAAAGCATGTCTTAAATTTTGTGCCTGACAAGGTTGTGACAGCTGCTGCATGCAAGATGCAACACCAGCTGAGAAAATAGTGTGTAAAGGAAGATTTCTCCACTCATGTAAATTCATGAAGCATGCCAGAAGAAAGACAGAAAGGCCACTCTATCCCTGCTTGACTTGAGGAGCTCATGCTTGACATAACTTTCAGCTCTGGACTCATTTGATGGCACAGTGACACCTTTAACTATATTCCATTCATATAAGCCGGCTGCATGGTGATGTGGTGTTTAGCACCGTAGCCTCACAGAAAGAAGGTTGCTAGTTCGAGTCCCAGCTGGGGAGGGGGTTTTGAACAATTCCAACATTGGCCTTCCTGTGTGGAGTTTGCATGTTCTTCCAGTTTATGCGTGGGTTTTCTCCGGGTACCTCGGGGGAGTGAATGTTAATAGTTGTCTGTCTCTAGGCCTTTTCAGATAGGAAGCAGTTTTCGCTGTGCTCACCGCGGGGTAGGGCGCAGACCCGGCGGCAGAGCACAGCGGCAGCGAGCACGCGTTGCTAAGCGACAGACCAGGAAGTGTTTTCTTCCCGGCACACTTCGTTGTGAAAGATGTACCTCTCATCGATGCATCTAAGAGCTTTTCTCCTGAGGAGGAGGAGGAGATCAGCAGCAAATAAAAGGGTGGGGGTCCACCTGATCCTGATGACGAGGCAGGACTTGGGGGAGTTCAGACTCGTCCGGGAGCTGCATTCTTTCACACAGACCGCTTCCAGGTTTACTCCACTTTTTTTTCTGAACTAGCCTCTCCTATTGGATGCGCTAGGATGCCATCACAGCGCGCTGCGCCCGAACTGAAAAATTTTCAATTCGGGCGCAGTTGTATCAGCGGTACTGTGGCGGCATGCGCCCACCTCGTGCACTGCTGAGGTCCGCGGCGTGACAGAACGCGCTGCCGCCGCGTTAGCACATACACAATGAATGGGTTTGCCGCTAGCCGCCTGCGCTTTGCGCGTCCTATCTGAAAGGGCCTTCTCTCGGCCCAGCTACAGACTGGCGACCTGTCCAGGGTGTACCTGCCTCTCGCCTGATAAGAAACTGGGATAGGCTTCAGCAACCCTGAACTGGATAAGGAGGGTTAGGGTTACGGAAAATGAATGAATTTATTTAAGTAGCCTACCATGAACAACAAAGTCAGATTAACTTTTTCTTTTAATTTGAAGTAACATATTACAATTATGTGGAACCTGTTGACATAAAAAAAAATATATAAGTCAAAGATTCATTTCCTTGAGTGCAAGTGGCTCTGGCTCAGCCAGCAACGATCCATAAACTGACGGAGATGGTGTACATGCTACATTAAGTGACAGAGAGACAGACTACTAGAGACCAAGACTCAAATAAAAGTACAAATACTCTATGAAATAAGTTACTTGAGTTGAAAATGAATTGTTGCCACACAATAACTAAAGTATTTGACATTTGCTGTAAGTAGTTTATTTTGAAATTTTCTATTGAAGTAGAAAAAGTAAAAACAGAAGTATCCCATTGTGTTGTGCAGTAACTAAAGAAAAGAGCCAACTTTGAATATCATATTGTTTATGATAACCAATTTTTTAGGTCAACAGACATTTAAAATTCCTTTGGCTCGCAGCAGTATGGGGACAGGAAAATGCATGAAAACAGATCAAGTATGTTCATTTCCCTCCAGCTTATTTCTGTCTTAAGCCAGTGTTTAAACTTTGAATGAGTTTTTTTTTTTTTTTAATGTTAAAGGGACTTGAGGCAGGAATTTGAAAAAAAAAAACCTTTTTTCCCTTTTTTTCATACTAATGGGTGATGAAGCGCTAAATACCAAAAATAACATTTCCACCCATGTTTCTCTCCGTTGCCTTGAACAGGCTGTGGCAAAACTGCTGCAAAATGCGCTGCAACGGGCGATTCTCTCCGCTGCCCTGCGAACGTGATGTCAAATGACGCTCCATCCGCTGCTTTGATGCAGGAAAAGACGGTCACGTTAAATAAAAACACCGTAAGCGATAGTTATGGATTATTCTGCCGTCAGAATATGATCTAGATCAACTGAAAGACACTAAAAAGTGTAACTACGAAGAAAAAGCTTAGTAAACAACATTATAGTTTTCCAGCTCTGCCATTGCGAACGTGACGTCAAATGACGCTACATCCGCTGTTTTGATATAGGACGAAGCCGGTCGCGGTAAATTCAAACACTGTAAGCGATAGTTATGGATTATTCTGCCGTCAGCAAATGATCCAGATCAACTGAAAGACACTAAAAAGTGTAACTACGGAGAGAAAGGTGAGTGAACAGCATCATAGCTTCAGTTTGTGCTCCCGTGACGGCTTGGCTCGTGGCTGCAGTTACCTGAAGCGCCAATCGCGACAGTCGCGACTTTCGTTTCTTAATCTTGCCTCTAGTCCCTTTAAGAGAGCCTCCACTCGTTGTTGGCATAAGTGTGGACAAGTGGGAAATTTGTTTCATATGTTATGGCTTTGCCCAACAGTCAAATTATTTTGGACAGAATTTTTAAAGCTAACCGTCATTGACAAAGACATTTCTCCATGCCCAACTGTGTATCTGCTAGGTCACAGATCTGTACAACTTAAGACTAGATTAGAAAGGAAGACAGCTAGCTTAGCTTTCTTGGCTGCCAGAAGGATGATTTTGTTAAACTGGAAAATTCACAAGCCAAAATGCTTTTCTACTGAAACATGGATGTCTGAGTTTTTCAATTTTTTAAATAGTTAATGATTAATATTGTGTTGTTTGCTGTTCTCACTTTGCAGGTGACAAGACTGACCACAAGGCCCTTACCCTAACCCGATCTTTCAACATTTTTTCTTTCTTTTTCTTTCTTTCTCTTTCTTTCTCTCTTTTTCTTTCTTTCTTTCTTTCTTTCTTTCTTTCTTTCTTTCTTTCTTTCTTTCTTTCTTTCTGTTTTTTTTAAATAAATCTTTAATCCTGGAACAACAAATGTCAAGTCTTCTAATATTGTACAACCAAGGTTATGTGAAGCTCTGTTAAGAGCCGAAGAGTCAAGCTTATTAAGCTTAAGACCAGGAAAATTAAAGTAAAAACTAATTCAAATCTATTTGCATCCATCCATGCTTTCAGACAATATGAGAGTTTGCAACAGAATATACAATAAGGTACATTAAACTGGAAGATGCAGGGGCTACCAAATGGCTAAGTTTGCCTCTGGGCCTGTATGGATGTAAAAACAGCCTCAACTTGCCTCCAACTCTTTTTTAAATGTGTATAAAACCAAATGCAGAGTGGAGCTGAAATTTATTTAGAGATTTATTAGATAATTTGGTCAGTCAGTCCCAACAGTATCCTTCCAGCAAAGCCTACATGTTTCACTTCTTTAAAATAAGGCTAATTTAGTCCATCCAATGCTTAACTTGGTGCCTTCTAATCACTTTTTCCATTTTCAAGCGACTGACAGCAGTTGCTTGATAAAAAGATGCATGACTCTTGATCTCTGCTGAAATAAAGACACAGTAGGACAGACAGAAGCAGAAAAGAGACACAGACAGGCAATAGCTTCTGTAACCATGGTTACTGACAGCAGTAAGAGAGAAAAGCAAAGAACCGCACAGGAGAATGAGGGAGAGCACTGGGTCTCCATCTCTTCATCATCCAGTCGCTCTCCAGCCTTCACCTCCAGGCTCTGCTGATAATGGACTCACACTGGAAACCACAATGTGCTGCAGCAGCCTTCACAGGGCTGTTTCCCACATGTTCACACTCATCAAATGACTAATCTGCAACTATAGTAACAGTTTTCCTACCACTGAATCAAACAGTATTACCATTACCTGTAGGATTAGTAGCCAACATTTAGTGGCCTGAATATGGTAAATGGACTGTACTTATATTGCGCTTTTCTAGTCGTTCTGACCACTCAAAGCACTTTACACTGCAAGTTGCATTCACCCAGTCACACACACATTCACACACATTCATATCCCAATAGGGACATTGGTAGGCAACGTGGGGTTCAGTGTCTTACCCAAGGACACTTCAGCATGCAGTTTGGGGAAGCCTGGAATCGATCCCCCAACCCTCCGGTGCAATGACGACTGCTCTTCCACCTGAGCTACAGCCTCCCATATGTATGTGTTTAAGACTCAACTGTGATTAATGATGGATAAAAGTACCAATAACTGCATCAATGAAACTACAATATAATCTCAAATAAGATGCCAATCCTCAGTTTGGAGTGCTACAATCATATCTGATGCTAACTTTAAACATTTTCATGTATTTCTAGTTGCATTGCATCTTGCTGCTAACATCTGGAGGAAAATGTGGAGCTGCTGCACCTTCGGAAACCTGGAACCTGGATTGGAAACTGTGTCCAAGTACAGCCTGTCAATTTCACATTTCAGTTTAGTTTTAACAAGATACAGTACGTGTTAGTGTTTAAAACCCACTACTGGATCTGATAAAAGGTTTTCTGAGTCATATAACCAAGGCTAAGGCCTGGGATATACTTGCTGTCTGCACAAACATACATGTCAATGTTGCCTTTTCTTCATCCCATCTCTCCACTGAGATCTTTGCTAACAATAGCTAATGAAGCATCGTCTTTGTCTCCTCTCCGAAATCTCCCCTAATGACTACTAATCCTTCATGTCTTCATCACGTCTCTTCTCTGAGATCTCCCCCGCCAGTAAAAGTCTGTTTGAAGCTGATACTTGTCTTGAATCTTTCTGTCCTTTGTCTTTTTTGTCCTCCAGTTGTATCCTCTCGAGTTTCTTTGCTGAGTCAGGTACGTTGTATGTTCATAACAGCCAAAGTGCTCACAGTATAAGTAGTCACTGGAATGTGATGCAGTGCCAGAAAATAAAATGCTGCAGTAAAGCGATGCTCTGGGACAGAAAAATGTTGTGAAATGTTGTTTCTTAGCCTTGGAACCAGAGATGGGGGATGTAGAAAAGCAACCCCATCATTGTTCTTCCCAGCCACTGGACCAGGTGAGTCCAACCTGCACAATGAAATAAACTGTGCTGATTGAACTCACGTGGTTCAGTGGCTGGAAAGAAAACAAAAACACGGCATGGAGTTGACTTGCTGACTCCACATCCTCCATTTCTGCTTGGAACACTGCTTGGGAAACATGGCTTCATGAATGTACATAATAAATTCCCCTGTACCATCGAAACCATTCAGAAGCACAAAGTTTAAAGACGCACTAAGAACTTTCTGCAATTTTCTCAGTGATGCATCCCCAATCGACGGCTAAACTAGCATCCATCTTGTATCTTACCTGTACTGTAAGCTCAATCCAGCCAGTAAAAGGCGGTCTTGTCCAATCTCTTGTTCTGTCCCGTCCTCTCTTTCTTTTCCTCCCCTCCTACGATAAAGTTGCCTTTGCAGGTTAAAAGTTAGAGACAGGCTTGAAGTGAGGAGGAGCAACACGTCTCAGGCTTAGCGCGCTGAACTGAGCCGCTTTTAGAAAGTTTGATCCATTTGTCAAAGCATACAACAATAAACTCAAGATAGCATGTAACGTAACGATGTGCTGGTTTAACGTTAAAGGTGCAGCACGTGCACCTCTGCGGGTTTCACAGCTGCTGCTGTGACGTGACGAGACAGGCTCGGAAAAAACAAGACTGTTACAGTAGTTAAACTTTGTTTGCTGTTACTTAGTGCGTAAAATCGAAGCACACATTACATTATCTGCTGTATCACAGTTTATTTAAAATCTACTGTGTTGGTTTTATTTACTGTCCAAGAGATAAAGAACTGAACGTTCCCATGATTCAGAGAAATGGACAAATAACCAAATAGTTTCCTATTATACATTCATAAATGATCAATTCCTCATTAATTTGGTGTTAGTTTGGTGTACAAATGTATGCTAAATATCTTATTTTTAATGTGATTGGAAGAATGTAAATGATGAGGAAGTTTCACAATAAAGTAAAAGAAGAATAAATAAATAAATAAAAGGAAAAAAATATAACAATGTTAACTCCTGACTCCCCCCAAAAACCTGATCGGGACATCTCTAATGTTTTATGAGCACTAAAAATACTTAAGTGCAGATAAATACCTCTGGATAGACATGAATACATCAACAGAACCAAGTTCCACTGTTGGTTCAGTGAGAACCAGAAAATGACGTGCACCCCTGGTAATTTCCAAGTTATGAAAATCACACACTGCTTTTATTTTATGGTCAGCAGAAGATGTTTGGCTTTGGAAAACTTTTGTATGATAAAGTAATTTAATACAGTTTTGGGGGGTATTTTTGAGATTTTATTTTTTTTTTATCATCCTGCAACAGAAAAATAATCATTAGATTAATTGGCTAATTAGTCATTAGAATAGTCGACTATTTAATAAAATAACTGGCTGAAAAATCTTTTTTATAATAATTGTTTACCCCCAGCCCTAGCGATCAACATAAGACACATGCCACGGACACGTGCCACCCCTGCCCCCTTGCCAATTTAATTGTGTATTGGCGATCTAGACCAATGACAATCTACAATTCCAAATTTAGAGGTAATCGCACAGCCCTGTGGGTCTTTAAGGTTGGGATGACATGCACAGATTCTTTCAGGTGGAAAACTGAGCTGTCTGGCAGACTCAGGAGGCTTTTCAACTATTCACACATTATTTTATGCAACATTAAACTCACCAGCAGTTTGTGATGTCATCACTCCAATGCTATAGTTAATCATTTCTTTATTGACATCTTCAGCTCGAATAAATGCTCATATTTCCTCAGTCTGATCACAGTCACGCTTAACTGATCACATGGAAACTAAACATACTCAAGACATATTTCCCAAGGCCTTTAAAATATTATATATAATCTATCTATCTATCTATGTTACTAAAGCTCTAAATGAACACCAGCAAACCCAGAAAATGCAGGTTAAAATTTATTTTGGCTGCCATAAATAAAAGATTACTGTGACAGTTTGAAGCAGATTATATTGATTCACTGAAAAAAGTGAATCAGAGCAGTTGTTGACTTTATTTAAACAATTTTTGTTCAGTGTTTGATGGATTAAATATTGTTTTTAAGTTATCTTAAAATAATTTTGTCTCATGTTATCCCTACATAATATATGTGTTGCATGAACACAATGCATTTAAGTACTGTGAACAACAAACTATGATAAACTTATTTCTTTTTAGTTGAAGTAACACTTATGTTACTAATTATGTGGAACCTCGACATAAAAAAAATTATGTAAGTCAAGGATTCATTTCTTTCAGAGTTCTTTGTTCTGGTATTGCCATATCCCATTGTTTCACTGTAGGAATAGGCTAAACCAAAATCTTTCCTGTCAATATGATACCAGTAGTTTATGGTACTTTTTCATTGATAACGATATACATACCAATACTTTTTAGGCCTTAAAAGAAAATAACATGATTGTACAGTTTGCATTGATACCTTGAATGCAAGGGAAATATTAGATATAGGTAAAACTTGAAAACAGAAGTACTGGAAAGAAATGCTTTTAAAACAATAAGATGTTATATTGATGGGTAAATTAAACAAAAATAAGCTTAAAAACTTCTTACAATTATCAAATAACTTAAGTACAGGTTAAGTTTTTTTAAATTCATTCAGTGGAACATGTTCAAATATAAAATGCAATAGTAACATTATAAATTTACCAAAACATAATGTACAATAACCTGCATTAAACCAGTGAAAAATACCAAAACATCATCATCAATAACATTAACAGCATCATCATGACATCTGATAAGCTACCACCATCATGTGACACAGAAGCTAGAATCTGCTTTCACATCATTTTATTGCCTAAAACTCTCAAAAGTGGAAACAAACTGCATGTTTTGTATCTGAAAAGTGGTATCACGACACATAAAAAAAAAATATTGATTCTGATATTTTTTCTGGCTGGTTTCGAAGTATCGACTTCAGGGTATCAATATGCTCATTACTATTCTACTGGTTGTGTGCTTGCTGTTTGTCTGAGCAAAGCGCAGCTAAAGAAGGAGCTAAATCTAAAGAGTGAGGTGCAGAAGGAAGAATCAAAGTGGTTGGACAACAAAGCTGGTCACAAGAAAAGAAAGGAGGTAGAGAAGAAGGTCAGAGACAACAGAAGAGGTGAGACGAAGCAAACATTTACATCATGATGGAAAAATAAATGCAGAAGTTTAAAGAGAACTGTTGCAGTTTTCAGTGAAAATCATGATTTCACGGAAACGTGATGATGAAATCCATTCAGCTGCACTTCTGTCTATCTGGCTCCAAAAGAAACGTGGTGACTGGCTTGTAACTTCAGGAATATAATAGTCTGGTAAAGCAGCTCATTTAGAAGCATTAATTTAAAATAAGTGTTAGAAATGTGTTTGATATAAAATGTAGAAGAGAATGCTGTGGAGTACTGCTCTCTGAAGAGCAAAATATGAACGGGACCAAAATGGTAGTGTTAATCACAAATGCATTTATGTGTCTTTGTAATTTCACATCATAAAAAGATGTGCAAATATGCAGGTGAGTGGGGGTGCAGCAGAATGAAGCCTGATGGGAGATTTTACCTCCAGTTTCAGCAGAATAATGTTTATCAGAGTGACGGAAAAGCTGCTTCCACCTGCAAAGCTGCATGTTATGTAACGTGTCTATACTTTGTAATTCATCACCGTGTTAAACAGGTGTGTTCTCTCAACCCCATGAAAGGATTACTGTTGCAATGTTTCTATAAACCACACACACACACACACACACACACACACCTCGAGCCTGTGAGCCTCCCACTGTGTTTGCAGCTGCTCTGGAGAATTAAAGCTGTTTATGTGCTAATGCAGCAAAATAAAAACTCTGACACTGTCAAACATGCACAAATGTCTACTTGCAGGTGAAGACACTTCACATACACTCACTGACCACTTTATTAGGTACACCTGTTCAACTGCTTGTTTACGGGGCCGGTGATTGCTATAAGCCAGGGATCCCCAATTCCGGTCCTCGAGGGCCGGTGTCCTGCAGGTATTAGGAGCTCCCTTGCTGCAACATACCTGACTCCAATCAGTGGGTAATTAGCAAACTTTTGCAGTGCTTGATGTCAAGTTCTGCACATGTCACAAGGTGTGTTGCAGCCGGGCAGCTCATAATACCTACAGGACACCGGCCCTCGAGGACCAGGATTGGGGTTCCCTGCTATAGGCGACCTAGGCGATCGTCTAGGGCAGGGATCACCAATCCCGGTCCTTGAGGGCCGGTATCCTGCAGGTATTAGGAGCTGCCCTGCTGCAACACCCATTGTGACGTGTGCAGAGCTTGACATCAAGCACTGCAAAAGTTTGCTAATTGCCCACTGATTGGAATCAGGTGTGTTGCAGCAGGGGAGCTCCTAACCCCGGCTTTACACCTGGTCCGTGACGTGAGCGCAGCGCAGCGGCGCGCCCTGCGCACCGGATGCCTGTAATAATGGTGGAAACATATTGCTCACGCTGCGGGCGTGAGCCGGAGTGCTCGGATGCGGTGTGCTACGTTAGCTAGCTCTATAGGGGATTATCACGCTTCCGTGTTCCGAACTTCCTTTGGGCATTTTAAACAGACAGCCGTTCCTTCTCTGTTATACTGTTTAAATCGTGATAATACTCCAAACATACTCAAGTTTTCGGATTCTAGACTGAAATGATACTAAGGAAGAAGTGGATCAAAGCGATTCGCCGCGGTGAAGGGCCGAACTTTATAATTAAACACAGCTGTTTGTTTGCAGCCGGTGGGGCACAACACCTTCACAGCATGCTAGCGTTAGCCAGCTAGCGTTTACTGACGTGCTTAACATTGTGCGTCTTAAAACACACAAACATCTGAAAATCGGGTCTGTACCTCCCGTTTCCAGTGGAACAACTGGGGACTGCCAAGAAAGGAGACGCTTTCAGATGCTTGTGTGTTTTCAGCCGCACAAAGTTAGGCACGTTATCGAGCTGGCTAATGCTAACCTGCTAACACGACTGTGCAGTCCGTCGGCTACAAACATACGTGTGTCGTTTTATTATAAAGTTCGGTCCTTCACCGCGGCGAATCGGCCAAGTTTTGATCACTTCTTCCTTAGCATCAAGGCAGAAGTGGAATGAAAACTTGGCATTGCCGCGTTTATCCGATTAACTTTAAAGTTTACGACAGAGTTAGTTTGTGGCCGGCGGATTATACAGTCGTGTTAGCATGTTAGCATTAGCCAGCTTGATGACGTGCCTAACTTTGTGCAGCTGAAAACACACAAGCATCTGAAGGCGTCTCCTTTCTTGGCAGTCCCCAGTTCTTCCAGTGGAAACGGGGGGACATTTTCAGATGTTTTGTGTTTTAAGACGCAAAAAGTTAAGCACGTCGGTAAACGCTAGCTGGCTAATGCTAGCACTGTGAGTTCCGGTGTTGTGCCCCACCGGCTACAAACAAACATGCTACGTTGTTTTATTATTAAGTGCGGCCCTTCACCTGGAGAATCGCTTTGATCCACTTCTTCCTTAGTATCACTTCAGTCTGGAATCCTGAAAATTTCAGTAGGGTTGGTGTTTATTCACGATCTACAAAGTAAAGCAGGGACATTGAACTGGCGGACCGTCTAACTGTTTAAAACCGGAAGTTCGAAACACGGAAGCGTGATAATCCCCTATTTGTGATCCCTCCAGGGTGACAAATCGCTGACAGCGCGTCCATATCCTGGTTCAGAACATCACCAACAGGAGGTCAACACAGGTTCAGCGATGTAAAACATGCAGTAATAAACACTTGACAGTGCAGCTTTTACACCGCTGGGCGAAGAAGAGAGAGAGTGTGTGTGTGTGTGTGTGTGTGTGTGTGTGTGGGGGGGGGGGGGGGGCATGGCCACAAGTTTAACATGAAATAAAAAGCGATGATTGGTGGAAAATGAAATTAGAAAGACAGAGAGCGCAGTGTAGAGGTAAGTCATCTCAGTCATTGTACTGTATAAGATTAAATAGTATTGTGCACTCGCGGGTGCGCTGCCTGCCGTCCAGCTGTTGCTGCTAGCTACCTTCCACTGTTAGCCTGCTTCGTACTGTAGCTTAGGAGGGAGGGAACGTGTCTCCCCCAGTTTCCATAGTGAACCAATTAAACCTTCACTGTCCCAGCACAAGGTTTCAAACATCACTGGTAAAACAAAGCATTAATGTCACTGCAGGAGCCTTGCGAGACCAGTGTTTAGCCACGTTTCCACCAGCGGGTCTGGGTCGGGTCGGGTCTGATCGGTCCACGTTCTTTTGCGTCTCCACAGATAAAACCACCGGACGAGAGGGGGGGGGGGGTACCCTTATATCCGAGCCGATCTTGCTCTTTTTTTGGGGCCCCCGGTAGGGGTATTGATCTAACCGATCCGGACCAAAGAGGTGGAGCTAACACGAAGCAATACATTGATTTGTTGAAAAATTTCACTTCCCTCGTGACCAAGCGTAAAAACAAAGCCTGGGTGACTCCTTTTGTTTCTGTCATGTGTGGCGCGGTGTTTTGGTTAAATGGCGCTGCATGGCGATGATGTCACGCGGTCACGTAGCAGCGCTGTCCAGCGCCTCCAGAGTGGGTACAGGTTGCTGTGGGGATGCAGCGTGAAATCAACACATCCGTACCAAAACCCACCCGATCCGGCCTGGCCCGACCTGACCCGACCCAGACCCGCGGATGGAAACGGGGCTTTTGTGTGTTTCGGCTAATGGTGCATTTAAGTTAAACACAAAAGTCAGAATTTCCGGCTACAAGTCGGAAGTTTTGGGGTTCTTTTTTTAGTTTGCTTCTAGACACTAAATATCTTTGCAAGCATATTGTTTAGCGTCTAAAATAAGAAATGAAAGTGGTTTGGAAGCAGTTTTGCATCTCTCCTGCAAAGCAGCAGCTTTCATTCCCCAATTGCAATATCTTAGTGAGAAAAGCTTAAAACTGGGAGAGAATGGGTTCTCTAAGCTGATTTTAAACATGAATAAGAAATATTTGCTCTAAACTTGAGTTTAGAGCAAATATTTCATGTCCTTTGGGAAAAGGCAGTTTACAATTTTTAATAACTTTGCTTTAGAAAAACTGCTGTCATTTTAAAGAATTCACTTTAAATTCTACCTGTAGGTTTTGAAATAAAAACTTGAGGGGAAAAGAGGATAGATACATTTTCTTCAATCTTCAATTGGACTCAACTGTATTAAAAATTGAATAGATAAAAATGTCTATTTGTGGGAAACAATATAGGAAAAACCCCTAATCTCCAAGGTAATGACAAGAAAAATATATCTAAAACTATTACTGTTACTTTTAGAGTCATTATGTTGCGGAAATTAAACATAATTATTTCAGAAAAAACTGCTAAAACCTGCTATTAAAAATGCCAATATGTATATTCCGGTATTTTAAAATATTAGCTGGTTCTTTATTATCTTTAGTCAAAGCTATTGAGAGCCATTGTGGAAGGTCCAAAGAGCCACTTGCAGCTGTGGAGCCACAGGTTGAAAACTCCTGCTCAAGAAGCTGCTGCAGACGTGGAGCTTCATCATTACTGCTACTGTATGTATGTCATCACTATTATTAGTTAATTTTATCACTAAATTATTACTAAATGTTTCAGTTAATCTTGGTTATGGAAAACAGTAAATATAAATGATAAAGTTTTTCTAAACAACTTCTATTATACATAAAATTCTGTAGAAAGACAACAGACTGAGTGCAGGTGTATCTGTGGATGTTGTGTCCAAATCCAGCCAACAAGCAGCTGCTGACTTCTGTCATTATTACAGCAGCAGTTGTGTTTCTAATCATCAGACACACATGCAGCTCATCCTGCTCTGTCCATCTAGATCAGGATGTCCAGTTGGTCCTTGAGTACCGCTGTCCTGCAGGTCTTCACTGTTTCTCTGCTTTAACACACCTGACTGATACTATATGGATCCAACAGTCTATGAAGTTCCCGTTAGTTGGAGTCAGGTGTGTTGGAGCCAGGACGCATAGAAAATCTGCAGGATTATCAAGGACTGGAGCTGGGCACCCATGATCTAGAAACTTAGGTGCCAGGACAGGGGGGCACCAAACCATAA
The DNA here is from genome assembly GCA_023101725.1 of Atherinomorus stipes. NCBI lineage: Eukaryota > Metazoa > Chordata > Actinopteri > Atheriniformes > Atherinidae > Atherinomorus > Atherinomorus stipes. The sequence continues at coordinate 59,119 of JALJCO010007474.1, forward strand.
TCTCGCCGAGGGCACCAAAGTGGCTAGAACCGGCCCTGCTTGTCTGTAGTGCCAATCATATGGCAGCAGCAGTGCCTTATACATAAAGACATGGGGAAAACTCCGCCTCAGAACAGTGAAGCTCGCTTTCTTGTTGCAAATAGTGTAATCCTTCCTTCATCCGCTAGGGGCTGGCTCCAAGAGCGAGCAAATCCCCATAGACTCCCATGTTAAAAACGCCAACTTCACAGCAGAAATAAACAGGTTTACAGCCTGGTTCAAAAAATCATTTTAGGTTTATTAGGTCAAGTTTACCTTCATGTCAACTGTGAGGGGGGTGAATTTTTTTATAACTCATTCGTTTAGATGTTATTTATTCTTCAAATTACACATAATTAAGGGCGTGTCCTTATGACAGACCGGAAGCTCCGCCTGCCGACCGGAGGCTCCTAGTTAGCTCCTTCTTTGCTCTTAATAAGGTCTCAGTTTGTTACAGAGTCGCACAACGGCGGTGTTTAGTCAGCGAATTGCAAGTCTAAGCATGTCTTACCTTAACCATGCCGCTTAGGGGGCTTATCTTTGATAGCTCCTCTTAGTTTCGTGTTAGCTCAGTTAGCGTTTAGCCCACAGTACGTCAGCTGTCAATCATTTGCCCCGCGGCCGCGCTGTGCCCATTTTAGGATTTTCCTGGAGTGACGACGTACGTGACACGGCAAGATGGCGACGGTAAGACACGCCCAACTGGCTTCACATTTCTCTATTCAGAAGAGACCGGAAGCTACGTCCAGTAATTATATACAGTCTATGATAAAGACATGGTGAAAATAACAAATCTGTGTGATGCTATAATGTCAATATGGACCAAAATCTCTAAGGAGAAATGTTTCCAACTATACTTTTCTATTGTCTCATTGTTGTTTAAATCAAACTAATTGTTTAAATCACCAGTCAATCGCCGAGAAAGAAAGATACAGTCTTGAAATAAGTTGGAAGTGTTGGACACTTGTGACCTGTATAGAGAAGCGACTGCTGTATATGAGCCGTTAAACACCACCATGTCCCTGCTGAGCCTGCATTCAGTGATATTTATATCTGTCTGGTTGACAAGCCGTCATCGCTAGGGATGGGTACCGAAATCGGTACTTTTATTGGTACCTACCGAACTCCGTTGGTACTACCGGGTACCGATTCACGTAAAATCAAACGGTACCATGTTTCGGTACCTAAATGCATCCTTTTTAATGTGAGGTAGTGGAGGAGTTTGTTATTTCTATGCCGCACGTGAACGTTGCATCGCAGCATGACATCAGCAGCAGTGGCCGCGTGTTCAGTCAGAAGCTTTCCTGCTTCACTTCTCTAAAACATCAAGTTCGCTGCATTATTTGTGATGCCAGCGGCGGGAACACGTCTGATCTGAGGAAGCAGCAGATTAAACACAATATTCTTTTCAAAGTTCCGTTCCCGTCGCGTCCGCAGCCCGCAGAAAAAAGAGGGAGAAATCGGTCAGCGCCTCGGCGGCTGAACAGATGTAATCGGGGGCAGTTAATAACCAGCAGGGTTCACAAACTGCCGTTCAAGAACTTAATACGATGTGAATATTTACTGAGTTTACCATCAACCAAGACAGTAAACCAGTTCTGGAGCGACGCGCATGTCACGTCTCTCCCTCCTTCTGTCGCATCCCACATCTTTATTAAATTCCTCATCACAGCGGAGTTTCCGCACGCGAGTGCACCAGCCACCATACTGCCATCTGATAAATAAGAGTCTGCGTCTCTCTGAAACAGCTTGTATGGTTTAACCAGCACGGCAGAAACTGTCTGCACCAAGTTAGTAACCTGATTCCTGCAGCAGGATTACAGCCTCCAGACCTGCGCAAAACGCCGCCACAGAATCAGTTTAGTGTCGGAGAATATTCCGTCCTTTTTCTCATTAAATTATTCTGTCATTATTATTATTTTGTCTGGAACAAACTCCCAGAAAGTCTCAGATCAGCTGAAACACTTAGTTTGTTTAAATCCAGGTTAAAGACCCACCTGTTCTCAGCTGCATTCACACATAGATTTTACTCTAAAGTTCAAATCTGCACGGCTCTATGTTCTCTTTTTTAATCATAAATATTTTACATTTTTATTATTTTAAAATCATACTTGTACTTTTTTGTTCTTAATTATTTTCTTTACACCCCGCTGCAATGCTTGGTTTATCTAAAGCACTTTGAATTTTCCTATAGGCTGCATGAAATGTGCTGTATAAAAAACTTGCCTTGCCATTAAGTTTCCCTCTGATACCAGACGTTCTGACATCATAGAGTAACAGCTGGATTTTGCTTTAATATATTATTAAAAAATTCTATGTTGAGAATGAGAAATAAATCTGTTATTGCCATATAAACACACAGAAAAGTACCGAAAACTGGTACCGTTTGGTACCGGTGTGACGGTTTACCGCATCGACCCAAATGTGAAAGGTACCCATCTTAACTGCGCTCATTGATTTCAGCTTTGATACGTAGTCTGCACCGCTTGGCACAGATAGTGAGTGTATTTCGACACACTCACAGCCTCCCTCAAAAGCCTATAATCTACAGATGTTTTTGTTTGTTTGGGATCTTCTCAGGTGCTTTTATTGCTTATTTATCGCTCGCTCGTGGTTTTCTTCCGGGGTTCCTTGCTCCCTGGTTTGTTCGATATTACCCACACAAGCTCACACTGCCCCGCCGGTCGCATTGCTCCCGCAAAAGTGACGGACCGACAAGCCTCGAAAACGCACCACCATGCATGTAACTGACTCACCATCTGTATTACTTGTCTCATCTGACTCATTCTGAATTCAAGAGCCAAGTTTAGAGAACTCTCCATTCGTAAAACGTTCCAAAAAGTCTTTGACTTTATGCTCTACAGCATTATGTAAAAAAATACATACACATTTAACATTTTATAGATATGAATAAATATACTGTGATAGCAAACTTTACCTTGAAAAGCTTGGTATGTTATTTCTTTGCATACTGACACTAAACTTGTTGAAGTACAGGCATCGCCAAAGTCCTGAAACTTGAAAAAAATCCTGCTAATTGGTTAAAACAATTTTAATCAAAATAACTTAAAACATTATTGCTTGTGTCAGTTAAGATTATTCTAAGAGCCAATTTGTTTGACTTGCATGAGCATTAGGATGGGTACCTTTCACATTTGAATCGATACGGGTACCAACTTTCGATACCTGCGAAGATCGGTACGGTTTCAAACGGTACCAGTTTTCTTTGTGTTTATATGGCAGTGACAGATTTATTTCTCATTCTCAACATAGAATTTTTTTTAATAATATATTAAAGCAAAAATCCAGCTGTTTCTCTATGATGTCAGAGCGTCTGGTAACAGGAAACTTAATGGCAAGGGCCTAGTTTTTTTATACAGCACATTTCATGTGCCTACAGGAAAAAATTCAAAGTGCTTTAGATAAACCGTAAGCATTGCAGCGGGGTGTGAAAGAGAAATGATTAAGAACAAAAAGTACAAGCAGTTTTAAAATGATTAAAATTTAAAATATTTATAGATTAAAAAGAGAGAGTATAGAGCCGTGCAGATTTGAACTTTAGAGTAAAATCTATGGTGAATGCAGCTGAGAACAGGGGGTCTTTAACCTGGATTTAAACAAACTAAGTGTTTCAGCGGATCTGAGACTTTCTGGGAGTTTTGTTCCAGACAAAAATAATAATAACTACAGAATAATTTGATCAGAAAAAGAACGGAATATTCTCCGACACTAAACTGATTTTGTGGCGGCGTTTTGCGCAGGTCTGGAGGCTGTGGATCCTGCTGCAGGGATCAGGTTACTAACTTGAGGTTGACAGTTTCTGCCGTGCTGGTTAAACCACACAAGCTGTTTCAGAGAGACGCAGACTCTTATTTATCAGATGTAAGTATGGTGGCTGGTGCACTCGCGTGCGTAAAACTCCCGCTGTGATGAGGAATTTAATAAAGATGTGGGATGCGACGAGAGGGAGATGGAGATGTGACATGCGCGCTGGGTTCAGAACTGGTTTACTGTCTTGGTTGATGCTGAACTCAGTAAATATTCACATCGTATTAAGTTCTTGAACGGCAGTTTGTGAACCTGCTGGCTATTATCTGCCCCCGATTACATC